>JARHVA010008760.1:72500-242500 GCA_037957365.1 Torreya grandis
GTTGTTGCATTTTTATTATTGTCTTCATATGCCTTTTTGACATATTTTATTGCCACATTTTTCTTCTTCTCTTCCTCTGATTCTTTTTCTCTAATTTATCTTTGTCCACCTTTTATTTTTATATTTTTAATTTCTCCAAACCTTATTTTTATAATTCATATTTTTATTATTTTCCCTCGTGTTCCTTTTTTGGGCCACTAATACCTCAACTTTTTGTTTGGTTATGGCTTCTTCCCTTGCCTTTATTGAAGTGGTTTTATATTTTATTGCGACATATTCCCTAACCTTTTTCTCTTACTCAATTTATTATTTATTTTTCCTTTATTCTTCCTCTTTTATTTTTATTTTGAAGTCCTTTTCTCTTTCTTCTTGTTTCCTTTATTGCTCATCAGCTTGCCTTTTTTTGTTCTTCTAGTCTTTTCACTTCGGCAAATGCAAGGATTCTTCATGTTGTTATTTGGCCAATATGATGTTCATGGATATCTATAAATACATATCAATTCAATTTAGTTTTATTTTTATTTTTAAGGCTCTTATTCTACCATGTTTTCTTTTATAGGCAAAACTTTTGTTGTCTGATTGTGATCCTATGGTTCTTGTTCCTCCTTAACCTCTATATTTAATACATTGACATCATTTACTTCAATAATAGTAGCCAATTAAAGGACATTGAAGTGTATTATATTGATTTTCAATTTATTCCTTTTATGTGGTAGCTTGTATAATTATTTTTCCTTTAGATACATGCATTGTCATTTTGTGCCCCTCATCAATGACAAACACTATCTACTTTCCCTATGTCTTTTGGTGGTGACTAAATTGATTACATTTTCTCTATGGAATTTGCTTTTCATATTCTAGAGGATCATACTTCAAAATGGAATGGGATCCCTAAAAATGTAATTTTTGGGTCAGGGTCCATGACTTTTTTTGTTTCTTCATCATATTCTTCTTCCAATGTATGGATGCCACATTTGGGTTTACCTTGTGTTTATTTCAAGAGTTCTTTAGTTTTTGCATTAGTGTTTTGTGTTCCCATGGGATTATAGAAATGACCTTAGGACATTAAGAACTTAATCTACTTGTTCATCATAAAATTCATACAAAATTGGAGGTACTATAGAGGTGTGTGTAATAAAGAGAGGGATGCAAATGAAGTTAGTATATGCTACGAATCAGAATTCATTTGAATTTATATTGATTACTTATATGTAGATGTGAGTTATAGTAGTGAAACTATTTCTTAGTATATTTCCTTATCAGAGAAGAGGTATAACTTGTGCATTTTTCCTGATTTTATCCATGAAATTTTTTATTTTATTGCCTATGGAATTTTTTGAGGTCCACTAGAATTTTCATTATACTCCTAGGAGGAAATTAACAAAATACATTCCTAAACATATGAATATTGAACTATAAGAGAGGACATGTTTATTACATTTTATCTTATTGATGGCATTGAATTGGTCAAGTAAACCGTAGTAGAGATTGTATTTGGTTTGTAAAGAGATCATAGCAAATGATACCATCACACTTTTTGGGCTTGTAACATCCTCTTTGTTTGTGAACTATATTTTACAAGTCACCACTTTTACTACACATTTGAGTATCAAACTTATATTTGAATAAATTGTGATGCCTCTCTTATTTTTTAGAGCCCCAAAACATTGTGTAACATTCTTTGATTTAGTACACCCCTTCTTTTCATACTTTTGGATGATCTATCCTTCATTCATCAATCTTGTTACACATTCAATATCATCTACAATAAAGTTCTGTAGTTGGTCTAAGAAGCAAATACCATTATAGAGGGGGCTTAATAAAATTTTAATGATGTTTGTGGCTAGGTAAAAATATGTGAACTTTGCCCATGTATAAAAATTAAATCATGAAATGATACTTTCATGACTTGTCTATTCTTATGTGTTTATAGTTGGGTTTTTTTGAATGGTCTCATTACAGTCAGTCTCTATCCTTGTATGGTAGATTTTGATAATTTTTGCATGAATGTACCTAAACATGTCTTCAATATTACCTATTTTATATGGGATGAATGAATGTTTTCCCTGTAGATTTGGTGTTATATCCTTCATCATGACATGATTGGATTTAGGGATCAATAGTTTTCTAATGATGATCATCATTGGTGTTTCCATTATTAAAAGCTATACTTTCTCACTTATTTTATCTTCTAAGCCACATAATGCTTATCTAGAGTGTTGATGTTCTTGAAGTATATTTTTAAATTTTGGTGAGTGATGGTTATTATTTATAACACTCTAATCAAATGCTCTAGATTTATTGTATTAAATGTTGACATGATACATAATCAATCAACATTTCTTGTAAATCATGTTTCTAATGGTTTACTTAGCTAACATGCATGTTTTATCTTGTCAACATCCACTTTGCATTTAATGTCATTAATTTTGGGTTAGGTTTAATCAACTCAAAATTTTATCTTAATCAGTTTTCTCTTCCTTATATTTATTAGATGTTTTTATTTTATTCATCATTTCTCTTTTTGCCTAGGGATTTATGTTAGGTTGTAGAGCTAAAAGCTTCACTGATGTAGACATGGAGGAGGTTGTTGAGAGGTTGCTGAGTTTTAGATCAACTGGCGTCAGTCTGATCAATTGACGTCGATCATATCCAATGCAAAGAAAACTGACATCAATCAGAAATCAGCCGACGTCGGTCATCTCCAGCCAGACAGGGGCCGACGTCGGTTGCCTGTGCAGTTCTAAAACTGTCGATTGCATGAACAGTTAGTTAACAAACCGGTTGTTTGCATGTAGAAGGCCAATTATAGACTTGAAGCTGTGGATCTAATTATTGTTTGCATGAGATCTATTTAAGAGACTCATGCGTTGTATTATAATTGGTTCTAGTTTGAGTTGAGCTTGGTTAGCTCCTTCTAAGAGTGAAGAGAGCAAGGGTAGCTCCTCCTAGTTCCACAGGGGTGCTGAGTGTGTATGATCAGGTAGATATGTAGGTTGTTGCAAGATCAGGTAGAATATCCATCGGGGTACTGGTTTGAAGAATCATAAGGACTTGGTGAGGCAAGGACAAGGGTTCTTTAGAGTGTAGAGAGATCTACATGGTAAGTACGATCGTAGATCTGTAGGGGTGTGTGTGTGTGTGTGTGCGAGGTCAAAGGAGGTCTGCGGGGTAACAAGATCAAAGGTGATAGCAACATAATAGGTAGCAAAATCTGGTGAGATCTACTTGGAATATGTTGAGTACTTGGAGTGTGTGGAGCACTTGTGTACTAGCAGTAGTGATACTGACTGGTTGGAGGTGAACACCAACTCTGTGTCTGAGTTGTGTGTTGGGACTGTAAGAGAGAGAGTGAGCTCTTGAAGAGATTTACTGTTTATGCCCTAGAGGTGTGGGAGCCCTAGAGGTGTGTAAGGATGAAGACTGTGGCAATATTCTTTGTTGTATTTCCTTCTAGAAGAGTATTAATACAATTGGTTATTGTCTCTCATATTCTGTGTTATTTTTGAATTCTAGTTACTTGTTAATTTTGGTTTAATTTCTCTTGTTAAGTTGCTTGTACATGGTAATCAATGGTGCTTCCAGGTCCTAACAGTTGGTATCAAAGCATGTTTGTTGTTTTAGATTCCTGACAATTGTTATCAGAGCCAAGGTTGTAGGGAGCAGGTTTGTGTTTGATTATAGGTCACTCTCAGGGGTTTCTGATTGAGTGGGAGTATAACAATGGCAGAAGAAAGTACACTAAGAATGGAGGAATTGAAAAGCACAATTGGTCAATTACGGTGTTATGGAAAGAAAGAGTAGGTAAAGAAATATTGTTGGTTGGTAGAAGATCAGCATGAAGGAACTGAAGAAGTAGATGTTGCAGGTGTTGTTGCACAGGATGCTCTGGGATGTTCCTTGGATAAAGTAGAATCTTGGTTTATAGATTATGTTGCCTCTTTCCATGCAGCCCCAGTTAGAGGGGTTGGTGAGCCTTGTCAAAGTATTGGCAAAGGGGAAGTGTTGATAAAATTATAGGCAGTCGACACATGGGTGTTGAAGAAGGTCATGCAGGTCCCAGTCTTGAAGATGCGGCTAATTTCTTCAGGAAAGCTGGGTGATGAGAGATACACAGGAACTCTCACAGTAGATGCACTTGAATTAGCAGGTGGTAAGAAAGCAGGTACTCTTTATCTACTTGTTTGTATTACTGATTCTTCTTTTGTTGCAAGGACGTGGCTTTGTAGGCTTGGTCACATGAGCAAGAAAGAGATGTATGTTCTTAAGTGGAAGTCAGATGTGTTTGACAGACTTAAGAACTGGAAAGCCTTGGTGTTTATGGAGGAGATGATGGACAGAGATTAGTGGAGAAGGCTGAGTAACTCTAAGTAGGGCAATTTGGATAGGGTTTTGATCTAAAGAGAGCTCGCGGGTAAAAAGTCATCACTCACAGGTGAACACAGGTACTGGCGTCAGTCAAGAGGAACCGGCATCAAATAGAAAGGTACAGATGTCTGTCATATGTAGACCAAAGGATTTGGTGGTGTTAGGCAGGTGGAGACCGATGTCGGTAGGATAACCAGCGTCAGCAACCTAGATAGTCACATGGAACTGACGTCGGTCAGATGCAGACTATGTGGTGATCGAGGTCGGTCACTGGAACAGATTTTGGGCAGACAACAAGCTGTCAAGGAGTCTCAAACACCCATGTGGAGGACTAAAAGGGTAAGTAAGCCTCAAATTTGTTGTTCCTCTACTTTATACTCGTTGCTCACTACAGAGCAGGAAGGATCCAGGAAACACTGGGAGCATGGCATGAATAGGATGCAGAACCAAACGGGAGATTTGGTAGGGTTGCCAGCTAGGATAAAAGCACTAAGAGATGAATGGAATCATTGGTTAAAGAATAGAGAGAATGGGCACGTGAGATGGAAGGCCAGGTCATATGATCTTGAATAAGCTGTAGAATAGTGGTACAGGTTTGACAGGTGGATGAAAAAGTAGGGCTTTAGTCAATGTTAGTGTAACCATTGTGTTTGTCTTACCAGGTGGATGATGGTCATGACATTATCCTGTTACTGTATGTGGAGGATGAGCTTGTTGCAAGTTCAGACATACAGGGTTTTGTTGAGCTAAAGGTAAGGTTAGTTCAGTGGTTTGCCATGAAGGATTTGGGAGCAGCAAAATTCTTTGGCATGAGAGACATGGAAGATCACAGGTTGATTTTGTCTCCAGTGGGAGCTGATGTGAATCAGGTGTTGGCAAGGTTCAATACGTAGGATGTAGAACCAGAGCACACCAAGGGCTGGACAGTTCAGTGTTTGAAATCACATGAGGTCTGGTATAGACCTGAGTTTTCCCCAGCAGTGCGAGCTATCAGAGAGTTAGGATCCAATTCAGGGAAGTGGGTTCTCAGGTATTTGAGAGGGACCAGCAGCAGGTATACATGTTATGCAGGGTCAAGACTTCACTACATGGGTTTATAGGTTCAGATGTGGCAGGTTACTTGGATGACAGGAGGTGCACCACAGGTTGTGTGGTGGTTGGTCTTCAGGATTGATCTTGAAGAGGGATACAAGCCAGGAAACAAATTAGACGATGTACAAGTATAGGTATAGTGCAGTTGTTTATCTCTAAGTGGGAGATTGTTAGGTTGTGGAGCTAAAAGATTCACTGATGCAGACATGGAGGAGGTTGTTGAGAGGTTGTTGAGTTGCAGATCAATTGGTGTCGGTCTGATCAACTGATGTCGGTCATATCTAGTGCAAAAAAAATTGACATCGGTCAGAAATCGGCTGACGTCGGTCATCTCCAGCCAGACAGGGACCGACGTCAGTCGCCTGTGCGGTTCTAGAACTATCGGTTACACGAACAGTTAGTTAACGAACCAGTTGTTTGCATGTAGAAGGCCAATTATAGACTTGAAGCTGTGGATCTAATTATTGTAATTAGATGTCTAATTATTATTTGCATGAGATCTATTTAAGAGACTCATGGTCTGTATTGTAATTGGTTCTAGTTTGAGTTGAGCTTGGTTAGCTCCTTCTGAGAGTGAAGAGAGCAAGGGTAGCTCCTCCTATTTCCACAGGGGTGCCAAGTGTGTATGATCAAGTAGATTTGCAGGTTGTTGCAAGATCAGGTAGAAGATCCACCGGGGTACTAGTTTGGAGAATCATAAGGACTTGGTGAGGCAAGGACAAGGGTTCTTTAGGGTGTAGAGAGATCTACATGGTAAGTAAGATCGTTGATCTGTAGGTGTGTGTGTGTGTGTGCAAGGTCAAAGGATGTCTGTGGGATAGCAAGATCAAAGGTGACAACAACATAACAGGTAGCAAGATCAAGTGAGATCTACTTGGAGTACGTTAAGTACTTGGAGTGCGTGGAGCACTTGTGTACTGGTAGTAGTGATACTGACTGGTTGGAGGTGAACACTAACTTTGTGTTTGAGTTGTGTGTTGGGACTGTAAGAGAGAGAGTGAGCTCTTGAAGAGATTTATTGTTTATGCCCTAGAGGTGTGGGAGCCCTAGAGGTGTGTAAGGAAGAAGATTGTGGCAATCTTTTTTGTTGTATTTACTTCTAGAAGAGTATTAATACAATTGGGTATTGTCTCTCATATTCTGTGTTATTTCTGAATTCTAGTTACTTGTTACTTCTGGTTTAATTTCGCTTGTTAAGTTGCATGTACATGGTAATCAATGGTGCTTTCAGGTCCTAACACTTGGTATCAAAGCATGTTTGTTGTTCTAGATTCCTGACAATTTATAGTATGGTCAACTTACCCAATACATAGAAATTTGGCATAAGATATCACGTCATCCTTTATCAACTCAACTGAATGTATATATAAGACCAATTTGACTCCTCCCTAGTTTTTCCAAAAGTCACCATTTACTAGTTTTCAACCTAAGTTATATTTTATTTTTCCTCAAGATGCCATTTAATAGATTTAGTCTTTGATTATATTTCATTTTTCACCAAGCCATTATTTTCTAATTTTTAACTTGGGTTTTTTTGCACTTTTTTCCATTGATCTGGTATGTTTTCTATAAAATTGTGTTTTATTATGCAATATTATATAATTTTACGTGGGATCCATTAATGAACTATTTTTAATCAACTCCTACTAATGTTTTATGTTTTACTACACTTGTTTTTAGAATTATTGTTGTGATATAGGGTCCTAACCATTTAATTTTGTAGGATTTTTGTAGTTGATGTCAATAAGAGCACATAATTGCCTTCCTTGAATTGTTTATTTTTGAAAATTTGATCATGCTAGGTTATTTGACATTTATTCTCTTACATCTGGTTATAATTGGCTATAAAGCGTTTCTCATCTAATTATTCTAGTTGGATTAGGTATTCATGGAGTGAATGATCATCACTTATTATACATATGCTGTTACTAGTCTCAAACTCGGTACAATTAATTTCATTGGCACCACTACTTCTAATCCATAAACCAATTAAAATTGGAAATATTTTGTAAGGTTTTTATGTGTTGTGCAGTATGCCTAGAGTACCAAATGTATCTTTAAGCTCAAATCCATGGAACTTAGATTACATGTTTTTGTAATTAGTTTTTCAATATTAAAATATTTGACTTTGCCATTGCATTGTAGGTGGTAGGGCTACTTTTATTGTGATCAATCAAAAAATGTTTGACGAGTTTAAAATCATTGAATTCATAAAGTATTTCCCCTAATCACTAGTGATGCTAAGTGGATATCCAAACCACATAATGATGTTATCATAAATAAATTTTGATGTTTTTTCGTAGTGGTGTATATTTTGGTATTGCCTCAGCGCATCATGTTATATATTATCTTCATGTGATAATGAATCTAGCCTAAGATATTTGTGCCATAGGATTAATTGGTCTAATAAAATCAAATGTCGATTGTCACATCCTTTTTTCATCCTAGGACTTTTTAACCTTTAATCCATTGGTTGGTGTGGTTAATATTTAATTAATGTTGCTTTGATTTGAGAATATTGACATATATTGGTATGGTACAGTAATATTGTTGATTAGTATATATTTCGTAACAGTTATATTTTGATTATTATAAACATTGAGGATGTATAATTATTGATTTTGCATCATTAATTTATGATGACTCAGACTAACTACCTACTTTTTATAAGGTGGATGTAATATAGGTCCTACCCTCAGAATTTGAAGAAGGGAAGCATCATTGGAGAGGGTCGACTAGATAAAATGATTGAAAGAAATAACAGTAAAAAATACTAATGACCCTATACACATAATAGATGTTAAATAATATTTGTGTAAAAATGCTTTACATTTTGTTTGTGATTATAATTATTTGTGGATTTAATTTTTAATTACATTAAATTCTTTTACTTTATTTGTCTTAATTTATGGGAATAAAACAAGAAATAGATAATTAATTTCTATATATAATAGTAATTAATTATACATTTTCTTGTTTTTGGAAACTATTAGATAAATAAATAATTACTATTGTTTTTAAAAAGAGTTTTAATTATCATAACATGCTAATAGTGATTTTAGACAAACTTAGCTTAGCCTTTTTAATACATGCATGAAATTACGATGAAGTTAGAAAATGAATAATATTGTTTAATTGGTCAACTTATCCTTGGGTTTTAGGTGACTTAAAAATCGAGGCTTAATGATTTAATATAAATTAATATAGTTGAAAGGTATGTTGACTTTGAGTTGGAAGTAAAATTAACATGCAAATTTCGGTGAATAAAGATGACATGCATAGATGGCGAATTGGGAGAAATGGACACATGTAAATATGGATAATTAGCAAGCAAGAAAAAGGCCGCAGTAGTTTTGAAGGTGAATTATTTTATAAATAGAGGAGGTTGATTAAGCCTGGAGGAGAAAAGGAGAAGCACAGGTAAGGCGTTTGCATTGTCTCAATAGTCATGGTATATTTTGCAGTAAGTCTTCACCCTCACTACATCTTGGAGAAGTAAAGTAACATTTTATTATTTTATTACAATGGAAAATTGATACACTCGTTAACATTATAACAGTCAGTGAATTAAGTTTAGAGAAATGGCAATCGAGAACAAATAAAGCTGGCTTGACATTGAATTTATTATTAAAATAAATGCTTTTGATTTTAGTATATATATATATATATATATATATATATATTCAAATCTGTATGAGAGTGTTGAGAGTTGTAATTCAACGTAGGCAAATATATAGTCGCTTTAATATGCTATTCAGCTGATATAAAGAATTAGAGCACTTCATGCTAGAATGGCGATGCCATAGGCTAGAAGGGCGTCATTGCTTACTAAGGCATCATTATTATCATGAGTATTAAGTCGTTGGGAATTGAATAATTAAATGGCTGAGCCTAGTAATTTAAATGCTAAAACAGTAAACAATGATGCAATTCTTATATAATTAGAATTCGTTGAGTTTTTATATATAAAGATGAGTCAATTTATAGAAATACCCAGCCATAAATATAGGTTTTAAGTAAATCACTAAGTACTTAATACCTAAGAACAAACCACAAGTCTGACGGAACTTGGTGCCTTTAATTTGAAATTTATATATATATATATATATATAAAAGGTGTTAAATGGAAATTTGTATGAAATTTTAATACAACACAGCAAATAAATAAAAGGGAATATCGAGTATATATATAAATTAAAAGCATCTCATATTATATATATATATATATATAAAAGGTGTTAAATGGAAATTTGTATGAAATTTTAATACAACACAGCAAATAAATAAAAGGGAATATCGAGTATATATATAAATTAAAAGCATCTCATATTATATATATATATATATATATATAAAAAAGGTGTTAAATGGAAATTTGTATGAAATTTTAATACAACACAGCAAATAAATAAAAGGGAATATCGAGTATATATATAAATTAAAAGCATCTCATATTGATATTGGCTGAGTAAACAGTATTTTGAAACGTCTGGTATTTTCGTGAGTGTCAGGCATTTTTGTGAAGTCGCTGAGCCTCTTCTTTTAAAAGACGAGTTAAGATCAACACTAGGTTTTAAACACCAAAGTTTTGTATTAAACCTTGAATTGCTGAATTTAGACCTGTATGTATGTTCAGAAACCTGCATATTGATTATTACAACCCTACATTATAAATCAGCCAACAGCTCATCTCTTTAGACCAGCCCCTGATTTGATAGCCAGGGTTTTCTTTTGCTAAACCAACGTCTCACTTGTGTAGACATGCATTGATATCTTAGAAGTTGTGTTATCTTTTTGTAGAGGCATGCGTTGTCTTTTTGTAGACCTACATTGATTAGCCAAGATCTGTATACATGTTTTAAACTATATTATCCACCCTGTAATTATAAGGTGCTGAGTATAGAATTTGATCTCGAATATAAATTTATGATGGTTGAATAATGAATGCTGAGTTTTATATAGAAATCATTGAACTTATGAGAATATAAACTGGGTTTAATTATTTAAAACCATGGAATTTATTTTATTTAATCATTGAGTTTTATATTTAGTTCGCTAAATTTATGACTCGCTGATTTATAAATAAAAATTGGATAAAGTCAAATGCAAAGCACCGAGCCCTTTAAAATAATAAGAATTCCTCTTTAATGGAAGATTGAATGTTTGGTGGAACTTTATTTCATCTCAGACTCCGTTATAATAAAGATCATGTTTAACATGGGATCCATATGAGAATAAAAAATGATTGCTTTGTTAATAACATTTCATTATTTCAAAAGAATTAAAAATCAGCTTGTTGACGCAGTATAGGATAATGAGATTATAAACTCGTAAATTTGGCTAAGCAACATAAATTGAGTTTTAAGATAATTGTATTTGTGGACATATTCATATTTGGCTAATTATATTGGGGATTTTAGTAACATTTTGATTAATTATAATATGTTTGGGTGGTATATTTTTGGAACATGTTAAATATTCATAAAAGTGAATATATTATTGAGGCTTTATAATCGATTGTGTAATTGTTATCAAGTATTTTTGAAACAACTAATAATTATAAAAGTATTCATATAGAATATATGTATACATGGATTTATATTCAAATGATTAAATAACTTCCATAGAAGATTAGTTGATATGCCTATATCTAAAGAAATTGATTGTTGTTAAGAGTTCTAGGAAAAGGAAATTCAACCATGTGAATACTGACCCTTAAGTTAAGTTCCTACAAAGTTTTCTTCGATTTATAGTTATTTCATAATTAGTAACTGTTGAAGATTAAAAGCTTGTATGAAATTTTATGAGAGTATTTATATATGCAAATGTTTATACTTATATAGAGTTTTACAATATGAAAGGTACTCAGATGGTACATACTGTATTTATGACACCTAAACCCACACTTAATGTAGTTATAGGAGTGTTGGTTGTTACTTTGATAAGTATGTTTAATAAACAGTTGAAATATATAACAATTGCATGCATACAACTTTGATAGTAAAATAAATGTTAAGATAGAAATACATATATAGTATGACTTATTTGTTATAGTGATGCTTGCTTGAATATGAGTGTATGCTTTCATGTTTATGTGACTACATAGTGTATCTTATTATGACAAAACTAGTATTAGTAACTTAGAACCCTAGACTATGATGATAGGGGTTGTCATGTCAATTTTTGTTTGGATCTATTGTAGTAATTTTGAATATGTAGTTTTATATGAATGAGAAACATACTCGGGTGGTATGAATTGTGAGTTTATATCTTGTATGAGTTATATAAATGCTTGATTCATTCATGGATGATTTCATTGATTATTTTTATGTATAGCTTGGATATGATATTATGGTTAGGAAGAAGAAATTTGATTAAAATTTTGAGATAATTATGATAATATTGCATGGAGGATGTAATCTATATGAGTTTTGAATTATATGCTATGCTATATATTTTAGAGTTTGCATTGATGATGCTAATAGGTAGTGAGATGGGTTCCACTTGCCTAGGTAGCACCACCAATGTAGGATAATTCGATCAATTAGTGTGTATGAAATTGATGAATCTAGTGATCCAATATTATTTGAAAACTTGGGCCAAGTATTTCACATGTTTGATTTGCATGTTGTGGGATATCATGTTAGAATAGTTTTATTTATGGTACACTACATATTTTTAGAAATCTTACAAGCATACAAGGTACTAGCACATCTTACTAGATTCTTGCACCGTTCTATCTACCTATCTATGAAGGGAGGGCCATTTCCTAAAGAAAGATTGTTGGTATGTGGTTGGTGTGGTAAAGTGTTTGAATTATACTCTCCCTCCTCTACTACAGTATTACCTAGAGATGATGCTTGAAGTTATCTATGATACATAAGTTGGCATGACTTGAGTTTTAGAGAGTTTGGTATCCATTATTGTTTTATGGCATATGCCTAAAGGAATATAATTATATTATGTACTTGAATATTTGATTAGCAGTTTTTGTATTGTTAGACAAATTATAGCTACGACCTATTGTATTTGGTTTTATGTGGAGTTGTATAAGATTTGTACTATATGCCATATTTGAATTTTAAGTACTATTTTTCTTAGTTTTGGTTTCGGTATTTATATTGTATTACTTTATTTTATGGTTAAGTAACATGTAAAAAAACATCTTTTGCATTTTATAAGTATAATTTGAGACGCTGTAACATGTGGTATCAGAGGCATGGGGCACTCTAGGACCTAATGAGTCCATTAGCATTTTTGCATCCCTCTACTTATAAAAAAGGAGAATTAGGAATGTATGTGAGGTACATTGAGTGTGTTCCCTTAGAACATTTGTATCTCCTTAGAGATGTAAAAGGGTTGGTGTAACAAATGTCTTATTGGTGATAGTTTTATAAGGTGTTGGATAGGTAATTACATAGCTTAGTTCATAAGTATGACCAAGAGTTTCCTACCATATTCTTGATCTCTAGATTGAATACCTTGAGTGTGATCATGTCTTCCTTGAATCAACTTCACCATTTGTGTTTCATGTTGTGAGTGTTTTAAAAGCATGGAGTCCTCTCACTTAAGTAATTATGCCTAGTTTTGTGTCTTATTTTCACAGATCCTAGAAGTAGGAAACCTATAAGACCATTCTAGTTTAGCACCACCTAGTGTGGTGGAAATATTCTTATAGTTGATGTAGGTATCTCGATTATGAAATTTTTTATGTTGGAAGTTTATTTTTTAAAATTATACTCCTTATATGTATATAGACTTATGGAGAAGTGTTATATTTCTTGTTTAGCTTAGAGGTTAGTTGTTATGCTTTCACTCCCCTCTCACATCACTTTAAGCTACTGAAAAGATTCATATTTTTAGGATGTTGATTTAGAGTTTCCTTAGGTAGAAACTTGTTTCTAAATTATTGTTTTATTCCCTTGATTTCATGGGATAGTTACTATTTCTTGTTGAGATAAGTTTTAGGATTGATTGGATTGATGCATCCTTGTTCATATTCTTTTTCCAGTCATGGAATTAGAAGATGATACTACACTTATAAGTTTAATAAGTGAATAATGTTTGGCGATGTGGATTGAGAAATTTCTTTTTACCATGTACAATATGTAGGAAGTGTTGTTGTGAGATGTTGTTCTCTACTTTATACTTGTGAATTTTTAGAGTCACTATTTGTTTTTATAACTAATGAACTTGACCATGAGGAGTGGCTAACTTTGAATTTGAATTAAATCTGGTTGATTACAATTATTATTTTATTGTATATCTTTATTTAGATTGGTATCATTATCTTATTGAAGTATATTATTTGAAGAGTTATATGTATACCTATCTTTAGAAGCAAGTAAGGTATAAGGTGTGTAGAACATCTTGGTAAGCCTAAGGGTTAATATAAAATTTTTAATTATTATATAAGAAAGAAGACATTATATCTCTTATAAGATATTAAGGACAACATAATCCTTAGACTTTGTATATTATATTAGTTATGGTATTATTTCATTTTGCTATGAATATAACACTATAGGGTAAGTTGCAGGATATGATACTAGTTTTGATTAATTAGTAGAAACTTAATATAACCTCGATATGATTGTATGATTTCTCTTGTGTGTATGTTAGTGCATATGGAATGTCTTAACATACAATATTGTTTTTTATGATATCTTAGTAGAGACTTGTGTTCCTTAGAATCATATACACTTTTTGTAAATTATTAGGTCATGGAGACCTAAGAGAAGAGTGGTGAATTAGGAATATAAATTCTAAGCAATAAGATGGTATCCTACTCAGTCTCATATTAACTCAGATTATTGGTACTGAGTTGAATTGATAGATAAAACTTATCGAATCTAGAATTTGATAGGTGAAACTTTTTAAATTCAGTCAAATGACCATACACATGTATACTATATACATGTGTTCCATGTGGATGAGTATTCCACCAATTTTTGTATACATTATATTTACCATTCCCATTCATCGTTGTGTTTGTGAGGAGCTCTGATTGAATAATGATAAGTATTGACATGTTATATTTATCTGAAGATACATGATGTAGTGATAGTATTAACATATGCACATTAATCTTACCAAGTTCCTAAATAGTTTTTTTTTTGGTATGAGAAATACAATCTCTAGGATAGAGAGATGTGAAGAGGAACTGGGAGGTCTTGTGGGATCTTTGTGGACTATTTTTTCAATTTTTATGATGATCTCTTGTATATTTCTAAAGTTAGTAAGACTTTTAACGAGTTATATAGGCTTTTTTGTTGGTTCTAAACTCTAGAGAAGTTGTGATAGAACCAATCATAATAAAGTGACATTAGCAAAGCATGTTTGCTTAATAGAAAATGTCATCGAGTATAGTCTTGGGGAAATAATTCTCTAATAATAATGTTAAATGAAAGAACTATGATGAATTGTTTAGGTAAAATATGAATTTATTTACATGATATAATAATTGATACTATGTTTTTATATTGTCAAACTCTATTTTTTAATCACAACTTTTTTGGAATAAGAGTCATCAAGCGATGATCAGTTTTAGGAGGGAGGATATCTTATCCCAATTTCACCCTATGAATTTTTAACTTTTAATGCATTGATTAGTGTGTTTAATATATGATTACCATTTCTTTGATTTGATCATATTGATATATACTGATATGTGACAATAGTATTGTTAATTAGTATACATTTCATAACATTTATATTTTGATTATTTTGTACATTTAAGATGTATGATTGTTAATTTTATATCATTGTTTTATGATGACTAAGAATAACTAATTACTTGTTGTGAGGTAGAATTAGGATAGGTCCTACCCTCTGAGTTTGAAGAGGGAGAGCATCATTAGAGAGGGTTGGTTAGATGGAGCAACTAGGAGAAATACTAATGGAAAATGCTAGTGACCCTACACACATACTAGATTTTAAAATATATTTGTGTAAAAAAGTTTTACATATTATTTGTGATTATAATTGTTTATGGATTTAGTTTTTAATTTCATTAAATTTTTTTATTTATCTTGATTTTTGTGAATAAATCAAGAAATAGACAATTAATTTCTACATATAATAGTAATTATTATACAATATTTTATTTTTAGAAACAATTAGATAAATAAATAATTTCCATTATTTTTAAAAATATCTTGAATTATCCTAATGTGCTAACAGTGATTAAAGGCAAACTTAACTTAGCCTTTTTAATACATGCATGAAATTACGGTGAAGTTAGAAAATGAATAATATTGTTTAATTGGTCAACTTATCCTTAGGTTTTATATGAATTAAAAATAGAAGTGTAATGATTTAATATAAATTAAGATAGTTAAAAGGTAAGATGACTTTGACCTAAAAGTAAAATTAGCATGATAATTTAGGTAAATAAAGATGACATGCATAGATGGCAAACTGGGAGAAATGGAGACATGGACATACAAATAATTATAAAGCAAGAGAAAATCAATAGTAGTTTTTAAGGTGAATGATTTTATAAATAGAGGAGGGGGATTGAGCTTGGAGGATAAAAGGAGAAGCACAATTAAGGTGTTTTCATTGTCTCAATAGTCACGATATATGTTGTAGTAAGTCTTCACCCTCACTGCTTGCTGGTACAATCAAGTAAGTAACATTTTATTATTTTATTACATTGAAAAATTGATATGCTCATTAACATTATAACAATCATTAAATTAAGTTTAGATAAATAGTAATCTAGAATAAATAAAACTGACATGACATTGAATTTATTGTTAAAATAAATGCTTTTTATTTTAGTATTTTTATATATACTATTAGATCTTGTTGTAACTTGAATTTTCACCATTTGAGGAGATGTCTCATCTCTCCTAACCTAAGTGGCACAATTGAAACACCTTTAGTCTATGGGTAGTCTAAGAACAAGGTGAATTTCTAGATAGGGCTAGTTCCCTATATGTATCACTTGTAGACCACTACTATGTCTAAGCTTGTGAGAAAAAAGAGAGAGAAAATTTAAAGTAAAATATATTAAAGGAAGGGATACAAAAAATTATTTGATTAATACCAACCAAATGTATGTTACACGTGAGAACAAGATACTAACATAACATACACTTCTTCAACCTGCATCTTCTCACATCAATATTTGATTATGAGGTTGTGATGAATGTTTAAGCTAGGAGGACTAGATAAGAGGCCTAGGATGGCACTATTTTAATATACTAAATCAATCAACCTTTACATATTAATATAACACTTCACATGAACTACAATAAGAATCTTTCCAACATCAAATAGGTGAGAGAATGAAACAACAATGCTAAGGAAACAACAAGTCATCACTAATAAAAATAAATAATCCAAGTGAACACACAATGAATAGTCATGGAAGAGGTAAAAATTAGTAGTATTTATATATCTATGGTATGAAAATGAGTATGGGTTCACCATACTCAATTGGATCATTATTTACTAATTATAAAATGGCTATTTCTTATAGAACTTGAGATAGAGAGGAGAAGAAAGAAGTCCAAAAGTCACATGGACACTTGTCAAGATGAGAAAATAAGTTACTTGTACATGAGAATGGAATATAAAACTGATCATGTAAATTTAGAAATAAAAAATGTCACTCTAAGTCATGAAAATCTTGAAATGTGGCATATGAGTTCTCACTTTGCACAAGAAAACTACCTTCATCATTCACCCCTATTTGAACATCCCAAAATTGATTATAGATAGGTCTAATAATATATATATATATATATATATATATATATATATATATATATATATATATATATATATATATATATATATATATATATATATATATATATATATATATATATATATATATAATGGTTACATACATGTCTCTCCATGCATTGGTTGTAGTCTTAATTGTCTAGAATCATCTAGAAATAAGCTATCACTATCTGCACTCAAAGAAAACTCCTCCTTCAGTCACCTCTCACACTTGGTTTCCAAAAAAGGCATCATTTTTCCATGAAAATTAATAAAAGGAAGTGGATTACACTTTTTGAGACCCTCCATGGCCTTAGAGGCATCAAGAACACCTTAAAAAACCTCTCACTTGGAATTTTTACACTTCTCACCATCTTGCTCACTATTCTAGTTTTGATTGGCTAAGATAAGAGCTCTTTTTAGAACACTTAGGATTTTTAAAAAGGCATTAAATGATCATAGTGAGTTATTAAAAGTCTCTATATTCCTCTCAAAATTTATTTCACCTATTGAAGGTCCTTAGAACCTGCACAATACACAAAATAGTCAAAGGAAGTAGTTTTATACCCTATCCATATAGATTTCGTACAACTCATCCTAATGGTAGGGATCCTGATTGAGTATTCTACAAAATCCAATCCTTTTTTTGGTCAAACTATGTGATTTTGGTGAATTATCTCTTTCATTTCATCAAATTGGTCACTAGCAAGGGTTTTGGTGAGTTTAGGCCTGTTTTACCCTCTTACTCTTTGTTCATAAATATGGGATGCTCAACTTGTAAAAAAATTACAAAATAATAATTTATATTACCCCTTTCAACATGTACAATATTATTTTTCTCCCATGCATAGCATCCCAATATATATGAGCAACCAAAGCTCTCTGATCGAGCTTGTTTCTCCATGTTACACATGCCTGAGTTGGTTTTTGAGCTCAAAAATGGATTATTTGTACTTCATATAAAATTTTGAGACTTTTAAAAAATTTAAATGACCTTATAGACATTATCCAATATGTTTTAATGCTCATCTCATGCCAGAATTACATTTGACCTTTCATTTGGACTTTAGGCCTAAACCTTACCTAGTAAACCTGTCTGCAACTTTAAGGGTTTGGACCTTCATGTTGGGATTCCTACCTCTATTATATGTTTCAATTCCTTCCCTATGTGTTTTTTAAATTATTACACCTTATTTAAAAGTATCATTATCCCCTTAGCTCATCCATTTTTCTCCATTTTCTAAAACTACTAGTTTGTG
This sequence comes from Torreya grandis, assembly GCA_037957365.1. Lineage (NCBI taxonomy): Eukaryota > Viridiplantae > Streptophyta > Pinopsida > Cupressales > Taxaceae > Torreya > Torreya grandis. The sequence goes on from JARHVA010008760.1 coordinate 90,956, forward strand.
CATAAAGGGAAGTGCCCTTTGTCTGAGTCAAAATTGAGGGTAATTCCCCTATTTACTTAGACAAACTGAATTTTTTAAAATATTATAAAGGATCCAAGACCCTCTAACTTATTCAAGATCCAAGACATACTCTTTAAAAGGTAGACTATGTAGGGTTCTTTCATGTGGACTGTGTGTTGCATGTTTAGGATCCTTTATAGGATTTTTTCTACATCATGAGGGTATGAAATTATGGTAATTTTAATTATATATTTCTTAAAATATGTTCACAAACCTTTCTCATCCATATTTACACCTTGAGCTATATTCTTACTCAGTTAGGCCTAAGTGATAAGCTGACCCTGCTTGAATATTTCCCCCTACCTATTGGTGTAAATCACACTTTTAGGATGATTAAATTAATATATGGTCTTATTAAAACCTTAAATTATATCACATGGTTCTTTGAGTCACCCATGCCATGTATTTTATATGCCAAATACTTAGAATTGCTATCAACTAAGTCATTATCAGTTGTAGGTGGATGTTTAGGCTATTTATATAGACTGTTTCCACCTTTTTCTATGGAAATAAGGTCTTGAAATGTCATAAATAGAGCCATAATGCCTATTCCCATCATAAAATCATGATCCATACTTAATCACTTCTTCAAAACATGGATTTAGGTCTTCTTTCTTTTCTTGGCCTACAAGACTGTGTTTTCTCTCTTAAGCTTGGCTATAGGTGCTCATTAGATGTTGATGAGACCTAGAAGGTGTTTTTGATTCAATTCTTAAAGCCTAAAACTCATTAATTAATACTACATAATTTTATGATCATCTAAAAAGATAACTTGTCATCTAGCAACCAATTCAAGCATTTTTTTCATTTTTAGGCTTAATTGGCTATAGGTGCATGTTTAAGAGAGTAGACACCTATAAATGTGTATGGGCTCAAAAATTTGCCTATGAACCTCTTTGATTATCCTCTAGCTCATACATGTTCTTTCCAAACATCAAAACCCATTAAAACATGAATGTATGGTTTAGACTATCAATTTGGAATACAAAGGTCACTTAGTCATCCAAATCCTGTAGATAACAGTGAAGGAATTCAGTGCATAAAAGTGTGATTTTGGGTCCTTCAACAACCAATTTATACCAATCATCAGCTTTCTAAACTTTTCATGGTTCTTATCTTATGTAGGAGGTACAAGTCAAAGTCACTAGGATTCATCAAGACTACTTTTAACCTCGTTATAAGACCTTAACCAAATGACCTAGGCCTCTATTTTGTGTTTTTTGATATTAAGTCCCTAAACTCAGTCATTAAATCTTTGAAGATGGTTTTCAACTTCCATTTTCCAATCCATACCTTAAATATGTCTAAAATTATCTCACCTAATTCCAAGAATTAAAACAGGGTTTCATCTCATGCTTCAATGCTCCAAAATTACCTCTTAGTTCTTTGTTAAGCCACCTATAGGTGGTTATTTTCATATGCAGGCAGTCTGAGTTTAGGTAGTAGTCATGGGGTGGACAATGTGCATATTTATACCTCATGGGTAGACTTGGACTCTTCACCAATCATCAAAATGTGTGTTTATCATCATGAAGATCTTACAACTAGTTTTCAAAACCTTTATTCAACATGGTATTCCCCTTTTAAACATTTGTAGATGCATTTTGAGTTGTGTGTAAGTAGTGAACATGAAATATGAACCATATTCATGGAGTCTATTTTTATTAGTCAATTTATCTCCCCTAAATTTATTCCAATGAAGAATTATGATATTGTAAAGATTAAAACAAGATCGCACTCCTCATGATAATATTTTACTTTCCTATAAGCAGTTGTAGTGGTAGGCCAATGGTAGAAAAACTATGTAAGTGACTGAGTTGACTATCACAGTCCTTATTTTACAATTTTTATATGATATATCCTATTTATTCTTACTTATAAATACATTTTAACATCTTGAAGCCTTCAATACACTTCCTTGAGTAGGCTAAATAGGTTCTACACATGTGATTCAACATGGCTATAAGTGAGAATGGGTAACGAGTTGACTTAGTATTATAATGGACTAAAATTTTGACCCAAAAATTATGTTATGAGATTAAAAATGAATGGTGGTTATCAATATAACATTTATACATGTTGATGAACCTATCTACATCCTCTAAAACCATTTTCAAAACATGGAGGTTCTGAAAAATGGTGAAAACTATTTGTTAGCTTCAAAGAGATCAATCTACAAACATGAGATGATTTTATTATAAAAATATATTAAAACACTAAATAAATAATGGAGAACATTATGTGAGGATTTTCATGTCCTATGGAGTCCATCATCCAAACAAAAGCAAAACCTATGGGGTTCACATATTTACAAATAAAATAGATATGCCAACTTCATGAGTATGGTTCATAAAGTACAGACCATCATTATTTAAAATATTTATATTAAAATTAATCTCTATGAGTTTATGTTTACCTTCCAAAATATTTTGGTCTAAAATTTCTCCAACTATTCATATCAAGCACAAACCTACTAGCTAGTTCTATGTGTCTAGAATGTCAAAAAAGGAGTAGAATGGTTTTAGCTCAAAAATGACACTTCCAAAGTATTTAAACCATGAAAATTAGTTTTTATAATCTGAAGACTCATCTCACAACCTTCCACCATGTGTGACATTGCCTCATGGACCGTACAAGTGCCAAACTCTTCCTTTTTTAGTTGATTTCCTGAATTTCAATTAGATAACCTACAAGTTTCAGATGAACTAATATTAATGATAGGTAATCTAAATTATTGGATGTTTTATAGGAAAATATGAAACCTGGACACCTTTTAAACCTTGTCACTTACATTTATGACCCCTAAATACCTACTAAATGACTCAAAGTGACATATTGATTAAAATAACTATAACCAAGGTTAATATAGCATTAAATGGTATCAAAAGACCTATAATACACCTTATGACATAATAATATACCCCTCAAACATCTAAAAGTAATTTTTTTATCTATAAGGGTCCTAATTTGCCCTGGAGGGTCAAATTTGGTCAACAAATTGGTCACTCATAAGGGCAGTATGCCTGCTATACTAAAAATTAGTAACTTTATTAGTCCATTGGGCTTAGGGAGTCATCTTAAGTCTAAACACAAAAAGAGTAATTTTACAATAATATTTGATCAATACAATACCAAATGACTATATCAACCACAAAAAATAAAAGACACACACTAAACCAAGCAAAAAAGCTAACAATACACACACACACACATATTCTCAAAGCACTTAGAGAAATAAAAATAAAAATAAAGTATAACTCCATTTCTATGATGAAAATTAAATTTCATTTCATCTCCTTCTTCATGAGATGAAACATAGTGCCAAGCATGTTGCCCTTTAGATTGGACACTTGATATATTAGATTTATTCATTAGAACTTCACTTTCTATGTTGTCAAGTAGACCATCTTAAAATAGGTATACAATGTAAATGTATTCCTCTTATACTTGTACACATATCTCATATTACTTCCCACTCTTCATATCAATATCAACTTCTATCTCCTTGGTAGGCATGGCTTCAACAGGAGTAGTTTCTTATTCCCTAGAATATTGAGGCCAATAGGATCTTGTTCCATCCTTCAAGAGCTGATGTGTTTCTCCCAACTAGTTTAGAGGATGATAACCCATATTTATTAACTCAAACATGTCATCATGGGATGTATATGCTTCTTGAAAGGACAAATTTGAAAAGTTGCTTCTTCTTTGTATACTCACTTGAGTGTAAAGGTTGCCTTCTACTTTTTTGATTAAATCATAACCTCCTTGAACAAGAGTATAACCTGATCCAATGACTTAAAATAAGTCCTCCAAATTATGATTATAGACTTTTTATTTCCCATATATGATGTCTTGGATAGTTATTGAAGAACTAATGATGATTTCTTCTTCTTTGGCAAAAAGAAAACATTCTTCCATATCAACCCAATCAAAATTTTCAACACAAGAGACCAACTCTTCTTCAAAATTTAGGACCTCTTGAGGGTTTTAAATTTGAATATAAACTACCATAACATGAATTTGGTTCTCAAGGGATTCAATATCTTCAATCTCCTTCTCCTTCTTGATGATACCAAGACTAGGCATTTTGAAATCATGTGACTGAGCCCAATGAGGCTACCAAGGACCTATATTTTCTTCAAGCAAGAGTTCTAAATTATTCTTAACAAAATACTCATCTTTAGGTTCCAATACCATAGGTCCATCAAGGAAAAGTTTTATGGGGTGAGGACAAGATGAACTAGTTGGTGTGGGTGGAACATAGGACTCAAAATCAGATTGAGAATGAATTGTAAAGGATCCATTTGGAAGCTCTAGAGGAAGGAGAGGTAGAACTTGGGATAAAATAGCTTGGTTTTATTCATTATATTTTATAATATCTTAATTCACATATAATTTATCTTAAACACTCTCTTGATGGAGGTTAGATATAGTGTGTTTAGGCAAAGGATCTTCTTTTGGCTCTAAACCTTCCATCACACCTTAACTCAACAATTTCATTCTTGACTTTAACTCCTTAATTTGCTTGGCTATGTTCTCTTGTAAAAGTATCTATTTAAGCTGATATTAATCTTCATGAGGATAAGGAGTAAAATATGGTTGACATGGGAGATAAGGTGTCTCTCGAGGAAGGGTGGGAGGGGTTTGCATATGATCAAGCTCTTTCTCAACCTCACACTCTGTATCTAGGATTTTATCCTCTTTCTATTTCCATGATTCCAATACCTTATTTTAGCTAAGTATGTTAGGATTATGAGTCTCTTCTCAATGTTGTGATGCACTTTTATGACTATATGAAGTGTTCAAGAAACTTGGGATCTCCTTAGGCTTGAACTCTCCACCTTTTCTCCAACTTGGGATTTCATATCTAGAGGTCACTTCTTGAGGTGGGGATGTAATGGAGAGGATAATGAGGGATTAAATTACACTTATTTTTTTGATTATATGGACTAATTCACCTATTTATTTTATAATTCAATCTACCTATCAATATTTTCTTCAAAAATAAGGTTTATCTTCCCAACTCTATTCTAATTGATTGGGAAAAAGATGGCTTTCATAAACTTGATTGGGCTAATGAATAGGGGTAAAGTAGAACTAATATAAATCTTTGGGAAGTTTATATGAAGGATTATAGGTTTGGTGAGGCTGCTTCTCATGAATTTTTAACCTATATTCTAAATATGAAACCAAGCCACTCACATATAGCATCTCACTTGTGAGCCTGTGCTAATTGGCTCTCTTAGTAGGTACCCACTCTCTTTTAAACATATCTAATGCATCTCTCACCTTATGAGTAAGATGACTAGAAACATCTTGATCATGTACCCTTTGTATGTCAAGATCTATCATGTACCTCTCATAACCCAAAATATTTATTTAAAGTGGAAATGGCCTGACTTGAGTAGTGACTAGGTTGACTAGGAAGAGCAAGATATTGAGAATTTTGGTTATAGGGATAATACACTTCATTAATAGGCTGATAAGGATCATATTATATCTATTAAATATCATGAAAAGGCTGATATGGAATTCCATAAGCTTGATAAGCCTCACCAACTTGTATAAAACAATACTTAACACCAAAGTCAGCCATGGAACTTCATTTGGAAGCAAAAACACAAAGAGAAATTTCCAACAATGATCAAAAGGAATAATTGCACTACTTGACCAACTGATGTAACTTTGGAGTTTTCATTGATGCTTAGATAGATGTCTCTAAAATATGATGTGTTAAAAGACAAAACCAAAAATCCGTCAAATTCTTAGACTAAGAGTCCCATCGGGTGTTCCAAAAACTATTGTCACTTGGATTTGCACCCTTTGAGGAGATGCCTCAACTTTCCTCATCCAAGTGGCACAATTAAAACACCTCTAGGTTTTGGGTAGCCTATAAATGAGGTGAATCTCTAGATAGGTCTAGTTCCCTTGATGTGCCACTTTTAGACCATTACTATGCCTAAGCTTGTGAGGAAAAATGGAGAGAAAACTAAAATTAATCTATCTTAAAGGAGGTGATACACTAAATTAGTTGATGAATGCCCACCATCTGCATGTTACATATGAGAACAGTGGACTAACCAAACATACACTTCTCCAATCTACATCTTCTCACATTAATATTTCATTATGAGGTTGTGATAAATGTTTAGGATAGCAAGACTAGATAAGAGGCCTAGGATGACACTGTTTGAATAGACTAACTCACTCAACCTTGAAAAATTAAAAAAAAAATTCACATAACCTGTAAGAAGAAGTTTTATAACGACAAATAGGTGAGATAATGGAACAACAATGCTAAGGAAATAACAAGTCATCACTAAGCAAAATCAATCATCCAAGTGAACACACTATGAGGTAAAAATTAGTAGTCTTTATTAATCCATGGTATGTAAATGAGTATGGATTCACCATAATCAAGTGGAGCATTCTTTACCAAGGTGAAAATGGCTAGTTCTTATAGAAATTGAAAGAGAAAGATGAATAAATAAGTCCAAATGTCATAAGGACACTTGTCAAGATGATAAAATGAGTTACTTGTGAATGAGAAGGGAATGTGAAAATGATCATGTAAAGTCCTCTTTTAGTCACCTCTCAAATTTGGATTCAAAAAAGGCATATATTTTCAATTAAAATTAATACAAGGTAGTGGATGACACTTGGAAAGACCCTCCATGGAATTAGAGGCATTATGCACACCTTAAAAATCCTCTCACTTAGAGTTTTCACACTTGTCACCATCTTGATCACTATGAAGGTTTTTATTTGTTGAGATGAGAGCTCTTGTTATAACACTTAAGAGTTTTTACAAGGCATTAAATGACCATATTGTGTTATTACAAGTCTCTATCTTCCTCTTAAGATTTATTTCATCCCTTGAAGGTCCCTAAAACCTACATAATGCCCAAAATAGCCAAAGGAAATAGTTATGTACCCTATCCATACAGATTATATACAACTCATCCTAATGGTAGGGAGAATAACTAATTCATATACAACATCCAATCCTTATTCTAGGAAAACTATGCCATTTTGGTGCATTATCTCTTTCATTTCCTTAGACTGGTCACTAACAAGGTTTTTGGTGAGTCTAGGCCTCTTTTACACTCTTAAGCTTCATTCATAAAGATGGCACATTGAATTTTTAAAACAAAATCCACAAGATCAATGTATATGACCTTTATGAACTTGTCCAAGTTTACTTGGCTCCCATGTATAGCATCCCAATAGATATGAGCAACCAAACCTCTCCTATCAAGTTTGTTTCTACACTTTGCATAGGCCTGAGTTTGTTTTGAGCTCTAAAATAGATTATTTATGATTTATATAATTTTTTTTATAATTTTACACATCTAAAATGACCTTATACACATGATCCAATAGGTTGGAATTCTCATCTCATTCTAGAATTAAATTTGACCTTTCATTTGGACTTTAGGCCTAAACCCTACCTAGTAAACTTGTCTATAAGTTTGAGGCTTTAAACATATATTTTGGGATCCATCTCTCTATGATATGTTTCCATGATTTCCATAGGTTTGTTTTAACTTCCTACCCCTTCTTTCAAATTCTCATTATCCCCTTATCTCATCCCTTTGTCTCCATTTTCTAAAATGGCCAGTTTGTGCATAAAGGGAAGTACCCTCTATCTAAGACAAAATAGAGAGTACTTATCCTATTTAATCAGACAAGATGAATGTTATAAATGATTATAAAATTTCTAAGGATGCTTTATTAAATATTTAACTCCTTTTTCAGGTCTTTAGACCCCCTAACTTATTCAATATCTAAGAAAGACTCTTTAAAGGGTAGACTGTGTAGGGTTCTTTCATGTGGACCATGTGTTGCATGTTTAGGATCGTTTATTTACTTGTTTATAAATTATTATGGTATGAAATGATGGTAATTATCATTATCTAAATCACTATTAGTTTTAGGTGGATGTTTAGGCTATTTGTACAGGCTATCTTCACCTCCTTTTATGGAAATAAGGTCTTGAAATGTCATCAATAGATCCATAATGCCTATTCCATTAATTCAATCATTATCCATAGTTAATCACTTCTTAAAAAAATGGATTTAGGTCTTGTTTCCTTCCTTGACCTAAAATACCATGTTTTCTCTCTTAAGCTTGGATGTAGGTGCTCATTAGATGTTGATTAGACCTATAAGGTGTTTTGGATTCAAATGGTAAAGACTCAACCTCATTCATTCTTGATACATAATTTGATGATCATATAAAAATAAAAATCATCATCTAGCAACCATTTCAAGCATCTTTGTATTTTTGAGCTTAGTTGGCTATAGGTGCATGTTTAAGAGATTAGACACATGCATGTGTGTATGGGCTCAAAAATCTACCTATGAACCTCTTTGATGATCCTCTAGCTCATACATGTTCTTTCCAACCACTAAAACCCATTAAAAATGAAGGTATGGTTTATAATATCAAATTGAAACACAAAGGTCACTTAGTCATCCAAATTATATAGATAATAGTGAAGGATTTCAGTATATAAAAGTGTGATTTTGGGTCTAACAACCACTTTTTACCAATCATCAACCTTCTAAACTTTTAATGGTTCTTGTCTTATGTAGGAGGTACAAGTCAAAGTCACTAGGATGCATCTAGATTTTTTATAACCTTGTTATAAGACCTTGAACAAATGACTTAGGCCTCTATTCTATGTTTTTTGGGATTTAATCCCTAAACTTAGTTATTGAATCAATGAACATGGTTTTCAGCTTCCATTTTCCAATCCACACCTCAAATAGGTCTATAATGCTCTCACATCATGCTAGAAATTCAAATAGGGTTTCATCTCATGCTTTAATGCTCCATAATGACCTCTCAATTCTCTATTAAGCCACCCATTGGTGGTTATCTTCATATGAAGGTAGTCTAAGTTTAGGTAGTGGTCATGGGGTGGATAATGTGTATGTTGTAACCTCATGGGCAGACCTAGACTCTTCACCAATCCTCTAAATGGGTGTTTATCATAATGGATATCTTGAAACTAGTTTTCAAAACCTCTATTCAATGTGGTATTCCCCTTTTAAACATTTGTAGATGCATTCTGAGTTGTGTGTAAGTAGTAAACATGAAATATGAACCATACTCATGGAATCTAACTTTATTAGTCAGTTTATCTCCTCTAAATGTATTTAAATTAATAATTATGATGTTTTAAATATTGAAACAAGATCACACTCCTCATGACAATGTTTTACTTTCCTACAATCAGCTGTAGTGGCATGCCAATGGTAGAAAAACTATGTAAGTGATTGAATTGAATATCACAATCCTTATTTTACACTCTTTAGAGGATATAGACTATTTTTTTACTACTTATAAATACATTTCAACATCTTTAGGCCTTCAATAAACTTTCATGAGTATGCTAAATAGGTTCTACACATGTGATTCAACATGGTTGAATGTGAGAATGGGTAAGGAGTTGACTGAGTATGACAATGGACTAAAATTTTGACCCAATAATGATGTTATGAGATTTATCATGAATGGAGGTGATCACTATGGAATTGAAACATGGTGATGAACCTATCTACACCCTCTAAAACCATTATCAAAGCATAGAAGTTTTGAAAATGGTGAAAAACTCCATGTTAGTTTCAAAGAGACCAATCTGCAAACATGAGATGATTTTTTCATCAAAATGTATTGAAACTCTAAACCAAGCATTGATAACTTGATGTGAATATGTCTATGTTCTCTTGAGTCCATTGCAATAGCTAGATTGTACATAATCATCCAGACAAGAACAAAACCTATAGGGTTCATAGATTTGTAAGCAAATTAAATATACCAACTTCATGAGGATCATTCATAAAGTACAAGACAACATTATTCAAACTATTATTATGGAAATTAATCCATATAATTTTAATTTCACCTCCCAAAAGAGTTTGGTCTGAAAATTCCCCTATTGTCTGTACTAAGCACAAACCTATCGACTGGTTCCATTTATCTAGAAGGGTAAAAGAGGAACAAAATGGATTTATATCCAAAATGACACTTCCTACTAGTATGTTAAGCATGGAAAAAAGTCTAAGGAAGCTGAATATTCATCTCAAAACCTTTTCCCATTTGTCACACTCCCTCATGGGTTGTATAAGTGCTAAATTCTTCCTTTTTCAATTAATTTTTTGATTTTCAGTTAGATAACCCACAATTTTTAGATGAACTAACATTCCTGAAAAGGAATATAACTTATTGGATGTTTTAAAGTAAAACAAGACACTTGGACACCTTAAAAACCATGCCACTTGAGTTATGACCCCTAAATCCCTACTAAATGAATCAAAGTGACATATTGATTAAAATGACTAAGACCAAGTTTAATACAACATTAAATGAAATTAATAGACCTATAATACACCCTATGACATAATACTATACCCTTAAAACATATAAAAATAAATTTTTTACCTATAGGGGTCCTAATTTGACCCGTAGGGTCAAATTTGGTCAACAAAAATAAATGCTTTCTATTTTAGTATTTTATATATACTATTAGATCTATATTAGAGCATTATGGGTTTTAATTAGATTTATGCAAATATAGTCTTTTTAATATGTTATTCAGTTGATACAAAGAATTAGAGTGTTTCATGATAGAATGGCGATGATGTAGGCTATAAGGGTGTCATTGTTTCTAAGGCATCATTATTTTGTATTATGAGTATTAAGTCGATGGACATTGAATAATTAAATGTTTGAGCCTAGTATTTGAAATGATAAAATAATCAATAGTGATGTAATTCTTATATAATTAGATTTTTTTGAGCTTTTATATATAAATCTAAGTTAATTTATAGAAATGCCCATCCATAAATATGGGCTTTAAGCAAAGCACTGAGTACTTAATACCTAAGAACAACCCACAAGTTTGATGAAACTTGATGCCTTTAATTTGAAATTGATAGGTCAATATATAGAGAAATACAAAAGGTGTTAAATGGATTTTTTTTTGAATTTTGAATATTATGCAACACATAATAAAATTAATGTCGAGTATATATATAAATTTAAAGCACCTCATATTGAGTATTGGTTGAGTATTTTAATTAAAACACTATTTTGAAAGGTCTAGTCTTTTTGTGAGTGCTAGTCATTTTGTGAAGTCATTGAGCCTCTTATTTTAAAAGATGAGTTAAGATCAAGACTAGGTTTTAAACACCAAAGCTTTGTATTAAACCTTGAATCACTAAAATTAGACCTGTTTGTAAGTTTAAAAACTTGCATATTGATTGTTATAACCTTGCATTATAAATTAGTCAGCAACTCATCTCTTTAGACTAGTCATTGATTTGATAGCCAACATTTTCATTTTCTAAACCAATGTCTAACTTTTGTTTACCTACGTTGATATCTTAGAAGTTTCATTATCTTTTTGTAGGTGCCCACATTGTCTTTTTGTAGACTTGTGTTGAAAAATACAATGTCCTCTATGTCTTAGTCAAGATATGTATACATGTTTTAAACTATATTATCCACCCTATAATTATAAGGCACTGAGTATAGAATTTGATCTTGAATATAAATTTATGATGGCTGAATAATGAATGCTAAGTTTTAAATAGAAACCATTGAATTCATGAGAATATAAACTAGGTTTATTTATTTAAAAGAATGGAATTTATTTTATTTAATATTTGAGTTTTATGTTTAGTTGTTCACTAGATTTATGATAGGTTGAGTTATAAATAAAAATTGGATAAAGCCAAATGCAAAGCACTAATCCTTTTAGAATAATAAGAATTCTTGCTTAATGCAAGATTGAATTTTTGGTGGAACTTTATATAATCTTAGACTCCATTATACAGTCTAAAGCAAAATATAATTTTAAATAAATATCATGTTTATCATGGAATCCATATGAGAATCAAGAATGGTTGTTTTGTTAATAACATTTCATTATCTCAAATAATTAAAAATCACCTTGTTGAGGAAATATAGAATAATGAGATTATAAACTCGTAAATATGGCTAAGCAACATAACTTATGTTTTAAGATAGTTGTATTTGTGGACATATTTGTATTTGAACAATTATATTGGGATTTTTAGTAATATTTTGATTAATTATAATATGCTCGAGTGGTATATTTTTGGGACATGTCAAATATCCATAAAAGTGAATATGTTGTTGAGGCTTTACAGTCCATTATGGAATTGTTATTATGTATTTATGAAATAACTAATCATTATAAAGGTATTCATATAGAATTTATGTATACATGGATTTATATTAATGTGATTAAATATCTTCCCTATCACATTAGTTGATATTCCTATATCTAAAGAAACTGCTTGTTGATAGAGTTCTAAGAAAACAAGGAACTTCAACCGTGTGAATACTGACCCTTAAGTTAAGTTCCTACAAAGTTTACTTTGATTTACAGTTATTCCATAATTATTTACTGTTGAATATTAAAATCTTGAATACAATTTTGTGATAGTATTCATATGTCTAAATGGTTAGAATTATATAGATTTTTACAATATGAAAGGTACTCAGATGGTACATAATATATTTGTGACACCTAGACCCACACTTGACATATTTATAGGAGTGTTGGTTGTTACTTTGATAAGTATGTTTAATAAATATTTGAAAGATATAAAAATTACATGCATATAACCTTGATATTTCAATGAATGTTAAGATATAAATACATATATAATATGACTTATTTGTTATAGTGATGCTTGTTTGAATATGAGCATATGCTTCCATGTTTATGTGACTACTTAGTGTATTTGATTATGAGAAAACTATTAGTAGTACCTTACAACCTTGGACTATGATGATAAGAGTTGTCATGGGGATTTTTTTTGTATCTATTGTAGTAATTTTGAACATGAAATTTTATATGAATGAGAAACATTCTCAAGTGGTATGAACCTGGGCTTATATCTTGTATAAGTTAGATTAATTCTTGATTCATTCATGCATAATTTCATTACATATTCGTATGTATATCTTGGATATGATAATATGGCTAGGAAGAAGAAATATGTATGAATATTTGAGTTAATTATTATAATATTGCATGGAGGATGTAATCTATATGAGTTTTGAATTGTATGTTATGTTATATATTTTAGAGTTTGCATTGATGATGCTAATAGGTAGTGATACAAGTTCCACTAGCGTAGGTAACACCACCAATTTAAGATAATCCAAGCAAGTGGTGTGTGTGAAATTGATCAATATAGTGATCCAATATTATTTGAAAACTTAGGCCAATGTATTTCAGATGTTTGATTTTCATGTTGTGGGATATCAAGTTAGAATGGTTTTCTTTATGGTACACTACATGCTTTTAGTAATCTTACAAGCACATGGATTACTATCATATCTCACCAAATTCTATCATGATTCTATCTACCTATCTACAAATGGAGGTCCATTTCCTAATAGGGTATTTTGAGGGGATCATTGGTCTATGGTTGGTGTGGTAAAGTGCTTGGATGATTATCTCCCAATACACAAGTTGACATGACTCGAGCTCTGGAGAGTTTGGTATCCATTATTATTTTAGGTCTTATGTTTGAAGGAATGTAATTATATTATGTACTTATATATTTGATTAGCATATATTGTATTATTAGACCAGTTATAGATGTGTCCTATTGTATTTGGTTTTATCTGAAGTTGTATAAGATTTATATTGTATACAATATTTGAATTTTAAGTATTATTGTTCTTAGTTTTGGTTTTGGTATGTATATTGTATTAATTTATTTTGTGGTTTATTTACTAAGTAAGATGTAAAAAAATAATCTTCTACGTTTTCTAAGTACAACTTGAGAGGTTGTAACATCCACTTCTCAAAAGGTGCTAAGGCAAGAACTAGATTTAGTAACATTTCATCTCGAGTATTTAGTTTTTTGACTCTTTAAAAAATGTCCCATTTATGCACATAGAGGTGGGCATATTCAAATAGTGTAGGCCACCATAATACCACAAACAGCACTTTCCTTGTGATTCTTTCCCTACCATTATGGCATACCACAATGCTTTTATGGGATTCAATGAAGAAGTTCTGCTACCATGTTGAAACCCTACATTTATTAAAATTTTATCTAGGACCTTCTTATAAAAGGCACCATTGATTAGTGTGAAGGTTAATGCTTGAAAGATTAACATTTTATTATCCATGTTTGAATAATCTTATAGGAATGCTCATGTGGTCAAAAATTGGGCAATAGTTTCCATGTCTTTAGGAACATTTTTGATGCAAAATAAGTGGGTGCCTAGGTTTTTATCAACCATAAGTCCTTGATATTATCCATTTTATATGAAAGATAAGTAATCTAATCTATTATTGTTAAGTTTAAATCAAAATATTGAAAAATTATTATCAACCATCTACATAAGCAGCCCTGTAGTAATGGTATATTCAATAGATATCTTAGTGTTTCATGAATAGTGTAAAATATAAGTAGAGGGGTAAGTATATAATGTCAAAACTATTGAATTATAAATATCTTTGCAAATGCTTCCAATTTTGTAGCATAATAATTTTCTTTAGATTTGGATTGCAAAATATATCGAGTGATCCATGTTGTCATGATGTTGTGTTAATACTATGACTATTACCATCCTAGAGGCATCCACATGTATGTGGAAGAGAATATTCCAAATAATAAATGTTAACATAGGTGAATTTAAAATGTTTGTTTTTATTGTTTCAAATGCATCTCAACACTTTTTATTCTAATCTACATTTTTATTATTATTTTTATTTAGTAATTATTCTATGGGTGCACCTATTGAGGAATACCCTCTAATGAAATTCTTATGGTATCTTGTGTAGCCAATAGTGTGAAAAATTATTTTTTGTCTCTTAGGTGTTAGTAAATTGATGATTATGGCAGTTTTTAAAGGATCAATAATTATACCTTGATTGTAAATTATGTTTATCAAATAAGTTCCAAATTGTGTTACTAATAATATTCAAAGGAATATATAGATTGTGACATAATTAGAACATCATTCTAAGTGATTGGATGTTATATATTAGTATTCCATAAACCATACATGATGCAAAAAAATGATGAACTTTTGGAGGACATAAATTTTGATTTATAGCTCCATTTGATCCCATCTTTAGGCCAAAACAATCGTCTCAAAAATTGAAATGCATCCATAACATGACCTTCTAGTTATGGGACATTTTTGATATTTTTAAGAGTCCATATGTGACCATCTCAGGGTCCAAAATTAAAGTTTAATATTATTTTTATTTATTTTTAAATATATAAATTATCTATTTTTGTAATTAGACTTGAAATTCAGTCAAATATCATCCAATTGAATAATTTTAGTGTTTAGTTTATTTTTAGAGGTGCACACACTTTAATGTGAAAGTTAATAAACCTAACAACTACTAAAAATAACATGTCAAATTTTATTTATTTTTAGATTTCTAAATTTTACATGTCAACTCCAGTTTCAAGTAGAGGCTTATTTATGAATATTTTGTAATTATTTGAATCATTCAATGTGAATCAGTACTACTTATTGTTCGTAATCTTGGCGTATTAAATTTTTATTTGTTTTGATAATATTAGGGTTAATTATTTGGTATCATAGCAAGTTTGAATCATAGAGGTGTAAGAGATGGTGAGAGGACAATGAGAAATTGATTAGATGAACCATACTATGCAAGAGATGTAGAGGCAATTAAAATAATTAAATTATATCATTGTGAATCAAAGACAAAGGAAAGTCATAGATGATGTATAATATATCACATATCATGAAGAATAAATTGTACAAGAGGAACAACACAAACAACAACCATTAATGGAAGAGAGGATGGTTAGAGATTTAAAAAGAAGGAATGAAGGAATCAAGGTTGATGTTCTAGATTATAGAGCAAGTTTAAAACCATAGGTGTTGATAGATTAGATAAATAACATGGACATGTTTTTGAATGGATAAATATGAAATAATGCAATAATGTATAGTTTTCATGCATGAAATTGAAGGGTCATGCAAGGATTTTATGGGATCATCAATAAAAATAAAGACAGAGAAAAAGTAAAGAGAAGATCAACTCATGGAAAAACATGGAGAAGAAGTTGGGAGAGAAATTTCTTTTGGTGGATTATGCACAAACCCCATATATAATATTTCAAAAATTGAGGCAAAAGGATCACAATATATAAAAGTATATACATGAGTTTTACAAGATTTTCATACACATGGAGCATGATGGGACATAAGAGCATATGGTTTCAAGGTATGTAAATGGTTTAAAATTTTATATTAAGGATAAATTAATCATGTATATAATACTTTACGTGGGAGTAATATTATCAATTAGCTTTGAAGGCAAAATAAAAAAATAGACAAAATTTTAGAAGAATATCTATTGGGCCAAGAAGAGGACAATCCCATCCTATAAGGGGATGAGGTGAATTTAATACAAATAGAGGTGGATTTAATACCAATAGAGGAGAACCATTATGTGGTTAAAAAATACAAGAATATAATAGACAAGGGTTCCAATACTAGTAAAGGGGAATAGGATTTTAGAGATGACGAAGCTATGGTAGTGGTAAAGTATGGTTTCCAAATCAACACATGTCATATGTTTGTTATAGATGTGGAGAATAAGGCCATAGATAATTTGAGTTTCCACACTACCAAGATCAAGAAAAGAGGAAAGAGTATCACCCAAGAGTGAATTTAGTTGAAGCTAAAATAGAAGAGCAAAATACTAAAGTTGTAATAGTAGATATTGGAGAAAATCTCATGATGAGAAGAATAGTGATTACTCAAAGGAAAGAATGTGCACATAATAAAGAAGGTGGTGATAAATAGATGTGAAAAAATATATTTCAAAAAATGTGTACTTTAGGATGTAAGATATGTAAAATGATTATAGATTGTGGTATTTGTGAAAATATGGTTTCTAAAGATATGATTGAGAAACTAGGTTTGCAGTCTAAAAAGCATCCTAATCCTTATCATATTTCATGGTTTAAAAAAGGGAATGAATTTAAAATAGATAAAAGGTGGTGAATCAAGTTTTACATAGATATAAATTACAAGGATGAAATATGGTGTGATGTTATACCAACAAATGCATACAATGTGATATTGGGAAGGCCATGGTAGTTTAATAAAAAAAGTAGTTCATGATGGAGCAAAGAACACATATAGTTTATGGAAAGGTTTTATTAAGGATGTGTTGATTAATTTGACCCCAATTCAAATTAGGCAAAACGCTTACATAGTCAAATTTGTCACAGGGTATCCTAGGTTAGAAAATGTGTACCATGGTCTTAATGAGGTCAAACATTATGTTTTCACCCTTGTCACATTTGTATAGTTTGTCCTAAGTAATTGTATGTCACCTTTTAGTCATTAAATGAACTTTTACGATTTCATAAGAATAAAATTGTTTTAAAGTCATGTCCAATGTCCCACACATCATAAATAGTCATATAAACTATTTTGAGACTGACAAATTGTAGGTTCAACATCCATCTAAGAAGTTTAGGCAATTTTAGGTAGTTTTAGGCAACTATACGACCTATAAAATAGTTATGGCATGTGGAAAGACTTTATGTAGGTCTCATCTCATATCCAAATTTTTATTTCATTCTTTGAAGGCTTTTTTAGACCTAAAATTGATCAAAATTGATTCTCTTTTCCCATTGCTCTCTTGGACAAGGTCAAACATGTCAATGGTTTTCCTTTGGTATGGATAGGATGAATACAATTCAAGAGAGTGAATTTAATATGTGAAATTAGTATCTATGCCCATATTTTACATGGAAATAGTTTCTATTTTGGTGGTATATTCTTCATAAACCATCACTATGAATACTTGTGGTTGTAAACTACCTACACATCCCTAATGGCTTAATTTTTCTTCTCTATTTGCATTGATTTGGACAAACTAGGTGGTTTACATAGTATTAAAGGGTATAAAAATCCTTATCACATTAGTTTTAGTCTATTTTTCATGTGTGGATGTCAACTAATAGGCAAATTCTCTCTTTTTACTAGGAAGTGAACATAGTGCTAGTTTATAGAGTAGGTTTTGATAGTTGCAAGAGTGAAGGTATGAAGTGGGGATTTTAAGAACAAATTTAAATGAACAATCCTTAGTAAAATGTGTCTTATGAACCTCATTTTATCATTTAGGCACATGGTTTGAGGTAGAGATAGGTCTCATAAGATAAATTTTTAGAATATACAACTTAGATATTGATATCATAAAGCTAAAATAAGCTTATAGATAGAGAAGGTAGAATAGAGATTCATAAAAATGTAGTTGTCATTAACACTTGTTTGTATATCCTTTATAAATTGTATTATAATAAAAAAGAGTTTCTCACACTTCCACACAACTCTCTTCTCTTGTAGGACTTTTATCATACCTATATCCAAATCTTATTCACTCAAATGCAATCTTCTCTTACAAAACATGTAAATGACTCAAGACAAGTCTCACCATTTTCACACTATTATTATTAACTTTTAGTTTTAGATATGTGAGGAAAATCAATTGAATAACTCTTATACTAATTGGTTTAGTCACAGTAATGGGTCATAATGAAGGAATTCCCTTGGCCATGCTTTTAGATTCATGTAAAGGAAAATAAATGTTCATTTGAGGAAACATTATGGGACAAATTAGAGATCAGATAACTTAATTATTATTCCACTACTTGGT
Source organism: Torreya grandis (assembly GCA_037957365.1). Taxonomy (NCBI): domain Eukaryota; kingdom Viridiplantae; phylum Streptophyta; class Pinopsida; order Cupressales; family Taxaceae; genus Torreya; species Torreya grandis. The sequence continues at coordinate 109,741 of JARHVA010008760.1, forward strand.
TATCTATAAAATTTCATACCTAAAACTCAAGTGGTCTGGTTTACATGTACTGATCATAAAATAAGAGCTTGAAACCCCATCAACCTAATGAAGTGGTTCATAAATTTGTATCAATATGTCATTTGGTGCTATAAATAAAGCACATAATTTTAGATAATTTTAATACCTTTTATCAAGTGAATTAAACTAATATAAATCCCCTTATAGACTCTCTAATTTAACCTATGAATTTATATTACTTCTTCTTTAACCATTAGAATACATGAGCTGAGCCAATACAAGCTTCATCATCACAATAGCCTTACTAGTCCCCAGGCATCCCCTCCTCATTACTCCATAAGAGACCATTTGGAAGTTTATAATTTTGGTTTTTTGAGGGATAAAATATTCATTAACCACACAAGATTAAGTTTATTTATGGGGAAATAACAAAGGAATAGCTGGATACAATCTCATAGTTTATTTTACCACACATTTCATATACTCCATGCTTTCTAGATCAATCTCTTTTACTAACTTCTTTTTGCCTACGATGGATTCTATTTCTTGCTACAATTTTTTTACCACATTAGGTTTGTTGATCACTGCACTCATCACCCACTCTAATGTAGTAGACATTGTTTTGGGCTCCATCGATGAACAAATCTTGTAAAATATATTCCATCAAATTAAATTAAAATATTAATGGTTGTGTCATTAGAAAATTCTAAAAATTGTACAACAATAATGGGTTTAATGTTTTTTGTTATGATTGTGAGGGCATCAATACTATCCTTCATCTCCAGTAGCATGTTAATTATGTTCTTAGTAGTACTAGTTTGTTGGTCCACCACTTTCATCCTCCACATATGTTTGTGATGTTGGTATTCATCTATTATTTATCCAATAATTTGGTTGAAACATGTGATCCCCCTCTTCATTAACCAATTTATGCCTTTTAATTCAAATGAGTTTATATAGGGAGTTAAGTAACTCATGTTGAAATCACCCACTATCTTTTTTATATGTGATATATTTTCTTTGATTTCTTTCCCTTTTTCATTTTCACTACCAACAAGATGGTCGTCGATAGAATAATATTTCTTGTTGGAACTTCAACTCATAGCTAACTTTAATGGAATTGTAACTTGGACACAAAAATATACTGAGTAAATGAGAAAATGAAAATGGTAGAAAGAATGTATTTATATTAATACTCACAAATGACTAAACTGATCAATGGGAGGAAGGTACAAAGGAAAAATGAAAAAGAAAAGTTTAGCTACAATATATAAAAATGAAATTATCTACCAAAGCATTTTACCAAAACATAACTACAGTGTTATCAGTAAGCCAAGCATGAGGTTTAGCAAATAGAAATAAATAGATTAATTTAATATGATTTTTAAGAATGAGGAATATGATCATGTTTAGTACTTATTATGGTAGAAGTAGAGTTACAATGAATAATAACATTCACTTCAACTATAATCATAGAATGCCATCCACCACCCATCTACATCTCAATATTATAACATTGTTTAGAGAGTTTTTATTGAAGGAAGTGGTAGACATTGTGATTATTGAAAAAAATATCCATGTGGATTGTTTTACATATCTTCAACTATTGAAAATATGCATTGCTAAAAATGTTCTTTCTCTAGGTAAGAAAATTCACTCTTTCATCACGTTCAAGGGATTTGCATTTAATAAATGTCCATTTTTAAAAAATAAAGCCACTCCTCTAAAATTGTCAGTGATATTGAATAACCTATTGAGTAGTCACTGGCAGCTTTGAGGTGAATATTAATGACATGCTTAGCTAGGCTAGCCAAACTTTCAAATTTCATGCCAACACATATGGACCTGCTTTCACTTCCTATGCCACATCTATTCCTTGAAGATCATGATTTCTAGTGGCACCAGAGATAATTTTGATGTTTTCTAATGGCATGAATAAAATAATAATCCATCTATAAATAAAATTTAACTAACCTTAGAATAACAATTTTTCTATACCAAATCGATATGAAAAGATAAATATCCAATTATGGAAGATCGATGATATTTTTGGAAGAGATGATGATGACATTATGACAACTTATAATCAATATTAATTTTTTCTCGACAATAAGTGTGGTGGGAATAACATCCCTAAAATATTCCATTATTTATAGTTTAAAATTAGATTAAATTTTATAACTATTTTAATATTATATATTTAAAATATTTTCATTGGTTGAAAATTAAATAGATAATAAAAAATGTCAATATTGTATTAAATTCAAAAAAATATGCCTAAATAACATATGATGAATATTCTCAAATTAATATCTCAAACTTTAAGTAAAATTATATAATTTACTTTAAACAAAACATATTTAATTTTAACAAGATATATATTTTAAATATTTTTATTGATTGAAGAAGAAATAGATTATTAAAAAAATAAAACCTTTACCATTGCAATGACTATAATTAAATTATACTTTCACAACCACTTCATTATATTTCATTATTGATCACATGAATTAATATCTATAATAAAATATAATAAATTTGTATACCTCAAAAAGTTGAATGTCAATGATTTGAGAAAAATTCAAGTTGTATTCTGAGCTCTACATTAGATATATACCATATTTGATGCCTATAACATACTCAGGGTTTACATCATATCCAAGAAGAGAACTAGGTTCTAAAAAGTTAATTTTCTTTTCTATAGTCAAGCTTGGATGGAGACCAACATGAGTAAAGATGCCACAGAGGTTTGAGTGTTGATGATGATTGGAGTTTAAAGTTGTGAGAAGTTTCTCAAGGTAACACGAGTGGATTGAGACTTTGAAAGGGACTTGAATGGAGTTCTCAAGTCATGTGAATGGTAATTACTATTTAATTTACACTCATAAAGGTAAAGATTAAGAAGATTTTTAGAGGAGATTTTTACCTTAAATTATCTGAATGAGGGTTTTGCCCATATTTATTACAATTTTATGATGAATAATTTGAGGTCTGTGTGAGTCTAAATGTCTTATTTACGGTAGCATAAGCCTAGAGGTTACATTTCGTATTGAGAAGGTGTTATCTTAATCAAGATATAATGTATTATAGTGGTTTATATCTTAGATAATTTTGACTTAAAATACTCAATAAAACATAGGGCTAAGATGACTAAAATCAACACAACTTGTAGTGACTTATAATAGTGAGTGAGACTATGGTCTCTAGGAATGAGATGAGCTCATATAGGTATGGATTGGTATTAGTGACCTAAAGAAGGATAAAATAAGGTGAATTAAAAGTTTTATACATATACCATCATATAAAATAATCCCCCAATTCCCCAAATGAAACATCTATAGTTTAACTGTAGACCCACATGTATTAATGGTGAGAGACAAGAAACATGGTCTTCAAACATATGTACTCATTCAAGTTTGAGATGAAATAGTGACATAAGGATAAAAAAATAAATTTAAGGTACAATAATTTGACATAGGTCATTACCTACATGATTCCTTATTTCTCCTAAATTCCCATTTTCTTGAGATGAGTATAACCAGTTTGTATGTTATTTCAAGCTAGTGGGAGAATGAAGGTCCTAGATAACATATAAAGATGTATGGTGGATTGAACATGATTTATACCATTATAAAATTCATAATGTAAATATAATAATATTATTATAGAAATAAAATATATCAAATAAAAGTTGTAACTTGTCACTCAATCTAAGATTTTTAGATCATGTAGATAGTACACAGACTTGAAATACAGTCTTAAGGGTTTGTGATATTGAGAGATTTGAAATAGTGACAAAGCCTTAAAAATTTGTATAAAAATTCATCAAGACTTAAAAATTCTGTCCATAACCTTAATTTTTCAATTAAAATAGGGGATATTTCCTTTACTTTGTCTCAGAAAGAGGGTACTCTAAGTGTAAGGTAAGCTTGCAAGATTGGTGCATAAATATTAAAAGGGTGAAGGATAGATATTTGGATGATGGTTGAATATTGTATAGATTTTTTTTTAAGGTGAAACAATGTGTATAAGTCCCTAAAAATATTGGGAAAATTCATAAGTGGCCATATACCTAGATACACATTCATGTTTATTAGGTCTAGATCTAGGCCTTAGACCTTAGGGTGCCTAGTTCCACTTCCATGACCACATGATCCTTCAAAATAATTTAATGAACTTCAAGGGAGATTTTAGGATAAGTTAAGACCATTTTTTGCATGGAATTATAGAGAGTGGTCATTTATGGCATAAATTTCTATCAGGGGTACCCAGAATGTAAAATAGAGCTCAAGAATGCAACCTATTTCATCGACACCTAAACAGACAAAATACATGGTAAATCAAGGAGTTATGGGTAGTTTAGTAGGTTCATGGAATCAATATTTTTTTAATTCATTTAGGGATTGGTCATATATATTTTATGAATTATCACTAAGAAGTAAAACCTCCTAAACCCCTTACTAGAATCTAATGGAGAAGAAATAGATGGAGATATATCTAAAATGGGTAAAATGACCATGAAAATGTTTTGAAATATCTATTAGTCACCCATTATCTATGACATCTACTCTATCCATACTCTCACTTGTAGAGACAAACTAAAATATGAGTTTCTTATAGGTTTTGATGTGTTTTTTAGGTATAGAGGAGAATTAGTGGATGAAATCCATTGAGGGAGGTCTATGGGGACTTTTTATAGCTCCATATACTCATATCTTACTCAAATTAATCATATAAACTCTTATTCTATACTTTTTATATAGATAATCTTAGACAAATAATGAAAATGAGAAGTTCTTACCTAGTTGGAAGATGAGAGGTCTGGTATTGGATTTTTTCAAGGTGTAATTGATGGATTAGAAGAAAAATAGGTAGTTAAAAGTTGTCACAACACATATTCCATGGATTTATTTAATAAAATTCTAATCACCTTGATGACAAACGTGAATATTGAATTCAAGAGGGCTAGTAAGTGAATGTAAATAGTGAACATAAGTGTCAAGAGGAAAGCTATTAGCCAGGGAAGTATATAATCATTGTCACATCCTATTTTTAATCTCATATGACATATAATATGTTTCAAAGGATTAATAATGTGGTTTATAATATTCAAGTGATGCTTCATAATGAGGGTAGTTTCAAGAAGGTTAATTGAGGTTTTTGGACAAATTTTAGGAGAAGGATGAAATTCCTATGGACACTTATGTATGATAGCCTTTTGACTTCTTTTTCACACTTCATTATATTTTTATTTAATTGGTTCTCATAGTTTAAAACTTATCCTTGTGACCCTTCCATTTCTATTATTCACCCTCCTCTCTTAGGCTCTATAAATGCAAGACTTTTTGGCTTTGTAATGGAATCCACACCTAGTATGGAAAGGCCCTACTAGTTTGAATATTGTATTTTCTTGTGAAATGCAAATTTCTAATATTTTTTTGAGTTAATTAATTTCTTGTATAAGTGTGTGAAGTGGTGTATATAGGAATCAAAAGTGATAAGTATCTATCATTGTCTTCTCTATACTCTTCCATGTTTGATGCAAGTAGTTTTTCCTCTAATAGGTCACATAAAAGTGTAGTCAAGTGCATTTTTCTATCTCTAAGTGTAAAAGAGTATCATTAGTGTCTATAATTTGACCTCATGTTCACTCACCTTGATAATTACAATGCATATAACCTCTGTGTTTTAAATACTTATGCTAGATAAATCTAGGATGTTGAGACTAATATTGCGAGTCAAGTTTCATAGTGCAAGTGTATGGTAGTCGAGTAGAGATATATCTAGTGTATCACCTCATTATCATAGGTTATTTTTTATGTTCATTTTATCCCTTTTAATTTAATAAATAAAATATTGTAGGTGATAGGATATGAAATATTGATCTAGGGAGATATCCCTTAAACAGAGAGGTTTACCTCTACTATAGACAATCCATAGGCTTAGAGGTAATAAAATATTTCACTCAATCTATATTAGGATTGAACAACCTATCTAGGTTCAAGATTGAGTGACAATAGTTCTAGCATGTCCAGTGGGACCTAAGGTCTAAAGAGTGGAAGAATTTTTTGGTGTGTTCTTTTACAAATTAGCTTTGGGAATCATTCAAAAACCATAAATGGTGAATCTAAATGTAATTATCTAGTTATAAGTAACCCAGGTATTTATTTTAAGAAAATTTGCTAAAATCCTATGTTTTTATTTGACTAATGATGTTGGTATGGATATATATGATGAGTGTTTTCATTATACATTCCCTACGAACCTTGACATGATCCATATTATGTCTCTTAAGAACCCTATCAAGATTATTATGAACCCTATGATTCATGGTATTACTATTGTCATCCTACTTCCCATTCATATGACCATGATGTTGTTGAGAATCCCTATGAAGAAGCTTATGACAAAGTCTATTGAGAAGAGTATTAATAAGTGCCTTCTTATCAAACCCAATATGAATCCTACTATCCTTGTCATAAGAAATCAGATGATGTTATTGTTTTGGAATCAAGATATAAATTCCTACAAGGTCATGTTAGGTAACTACCTCAACAAATTTAAGCTCACCAAAACCCCTATTATCCCCCTCCTCCTCTTACTTTAATTACACCTTAATCTAAATAATTGCTGGAAGTCATGCCAAAGGTGCTAAAATTAGAAAAACTAATGAGAAAATGGGATGAGGAACTTTATGTGATTCCTATTCATCTCATATAGAAGTTGATAAAGTTAGTTCAATTCTTGATGAGCAAGTGGAGGTTGTTTGAAGAAGAAGCTCACTATGTCATTAATGATGATTTTCCTAAAATTATATGTTATATCCAATGGTGCATAGATAGGTTAGAAAGGTGGGAAGACCAAGATATTTAATATGAGCTTGCATCTATTGAAGATCCTTAATAAGTCTATGAATAAAGTGGAACTTTTGTTGAATAAGGTGTCTCTCTCATCGACCAATCCAACTTGTCATCTCCTCATGAGATCATTCAAGAAATATCTATTCCCAAGCCCATTCATGATCCCTACATCACATTACATCCTCCCTCTCCAAACTCTAAACCTATCCATCACCCTCCCACCTCATCCCTTATTGAAGGAGAACCTATCCTATGGGAGATTAGTAAAGAGGAACGAGATCAATCTATAGTTGATCAAGAGTATGGCATGAACATATATGATGAAGAGATCACCATAGGGACTCCCCTTGGTGAATCAAGTACAATTCAATATTATTAAGTGATGATAAAGGTGTTGAAGGTCATGTTGTAGTGATCAAAAAATACTTTAGTCAAGACATGAAAGAGGAGGGGATTGAGAAGGGCTCCATATTTGTTGAGTTAGTTGATGTTCATGTGTATGAGAAATATCTTAAACCTAAAAATGCAAAAGAAGAAGAAGTGGTTGATACTATTATAGAAAAATATGACTTGTGGCAAAGGTTATATGAAGTATGTAGTGAATTTGAGGCCCTTCAAAATCCTATATATCCTACTGATCAGTTAGAAAAATTTGTTGAAACTACCTTGCCTCTTCATGATGTTTTCCTAAAATATCTTATGCCATCCAAACTGGTTGTAGTTTCAACCAACTTCGAAGTTGATCAAGTGCTCAAGAACCAAGAAGATGATGAAGACTTGTTTGAAATTATAATAAAAAGTTACACTCTTCTTCAAGTAAGATATAATCTAGTCAAGAGTGAAAAAGGCAAATTTAAAAAATAAGTGAAAATCGAAAGAAGAAGCAATCCCTCAATTATGTCAATCCAAGAAGCACATATACTCCATGATGATATATTTGAGGTCATCAAAATAGGCTATTCCATCTTCAATAAATTATAATATTCTTGATCACTCTTGAAGGACAAAGTATATTTTTATCAACCTCAATTTCCCAAGTAAGAGGTTATTCTTATTTAATCCATTATTACAAATGAACCACAAGATTCATCTCAATTTATGTCATTGGAAATGTTAGCTTATAAGGAGTTTGTAGTCATATAAAATGTGATAATTGGTAACTTGAGTGTGGCTAATGACACCCAACCCATAGGTCCCTCCTTGCTTTCATGACCCTCATAAGCAAATTTTCACTGATTTTTAGTCATCTGTAGCCTTTCAGACCTAATCCCACTCAATTAGATTTCTCTTTCCATGAAAAATCTATCCCCCAAGCCCTGTTAGCTAAGGAAAATAGCACCCAACTAGGACTATAGTTTTGGTGCTACTATTATCCACTTTTGACACTCTTGTCTAGGTACATTTTTAGCTAGAATGGTTAGTTCCTTCCAGTTCCCCATCCTTATCCTTATGGACATAATGCAAGAACATTAAACCCATGACCAATAGATCCCTATAAAATCCCATTCAAAGATCATTTTGAAAGGATTGGAAATTATCACTAAGCAAGGAAAAATAAAATCAAGACTACTTAGGCAATCTTCCCTATTCTCTGCATATAACCAGCCATTACACTTACAAGCTTATCCAAGTCCTTACACTAGTCCCTAGTCACCTCAAGCACATCTATTTTATCATTTTACATCTTCATCCACATTATTTCACAAATCAAATCAAGTGGGAGAACTATTTATGGGCTTGATCCCTCTTTAGAGTATTGGTATGTAGGTATCATGCCCACATAAGGGGTGTGGATACACATTTAGTGAATATTGTACACACTAACCCCCCCCCCACTCTTTTTTAAAGTTGGTCAAAGTAAAAAGTAGTGTAGGGTTTGAAGACAAAATTTTCTTTATAAGGAGTATCGTGGACATCCGATAGTTAAAACTTCATAGGCAGGGTCACATAGACACAACAAACAAAACTTATAAATCTCATGTCTCTTAGACAAAAATAACAGAGGTGGACTACAACACCAATGCCACTAGTGTCATATTTTAATGATCCTATCCAATAATAAAATTAACTCAAAATCTTAATTTGTGTTAGTGTCCCAGTCTTACATAGTGAATTTGAAACCCTACAATAGTTGTCTCAATCAATTTCTAGCTATGTCTTATTTTGTTTCCTTTATTACTATTTTTAGAAATGTTAAAATCACAATCAAATTTATAAAAATTAGTAGCTTAATTATTGCATATTTATTTATTGATTTTACTACTCAGACCTTTTAACTAGATTAGGAATAATATAATCATTTGGTGAACCTAACTTCATTTATGCATAAAAACCCTAGAAAACCTAGGGTAAATTTCCTACTGATTTTTCCTATATTTTTTAAATTTTTTACCTACATAATAAAATCATAATATTAATATTAAAATAATTTATTTCAAACCCTAATTACCCATACTAGGTCTCAGTATTTTCCTAGTATTTTTCCTATATTTTTTTGTTTTTTTAACTACTTAATAAAATAAAAAATTAGCAACAAATTTTCAAATTTAATAGAATTTCAAAAAAATATTTTTACTTCAAATCCTAGTTGCATACACTAGGTCCTTTCAAATCAATAATTTTTCAATTTTTTACATGTATATTTAAATTAGAAATTAGCATCAAAATTTAAATTCCATAGTAATTTTTAAAAAAATAATTAATTTTCAAAACCCTAGGTGCATATACTAGGTTCCCTATAAACCAACATTTTTCCAATAAATTTCTAATTTTTTACATACATATTTTACTTAGAGATTCACTTTGAATTTCAAAATTTCATAGTAATTTTCAAAATTATCATCTTTCAAATCCTATTTGCATACACGAGGTCCCATTGCTTCTTCAGGTATCACCTTACATCTAAACTTGGATTGCACATCAACAAAAAAAAAATTGGACCTCACTTTTTTCCAAATTTTTCTTACATTTCTTGAAAATAATAAAGAGACCATGTTTGGTCCTATAATGTACATGAATTTTGAAGTTTATCATATGTTAATAAAAAGCTTCATTCTTTGCATTTCATGCCTAATTTTCATAATATGGGATGATATTAAGAGAGTTATTGTTAAACATAATAAGATCCCTCTCCTTCAAAGCAATGTTTACTTGAATTCAATACAATATTTCATTACTTTCTTTATCTCTCTCATATGGAATTTTTTTAAATTTTACCTTGATAAACATATTATAAATATCATAGCACATGTCAAATTTCTTTATGCATTAATTAACAAATTCATGCTCTCTCCCCCTTGTTTACTATATCTGATGCATAATGATATTTATAAACATATTTCTATTCAAATTATAAATCCAATTTCATTCATTTTATCCCACATACATGGTTTCTACCTAGAGGATCTATTCCATAATCTAAAAACCACCTATCAAGTTTCAATGTCATATTTTTTGCACAAGAAATATTTTCCTTCTCCTCCTCTCCCCCAAGAGGGTCATAGCTACTTTATCTCTAAACAAGTCCATGTTATCACACCTATAAAAGGTGAGGCAGCCCATACTATTTTTCCTAATACATACAATCATCCAATAGCTTCTTCAAAACCTCTTCAATATATATGCTTACATGTTTGAACGAAAGAAACTAGGGTTTGCACTTGTGAGACTCTAAGGGATCAAATCACTAGTATGAGCAAATTATTTTTAGATTTATAAACATAGAATCAAATATTACATGAAAATATCACAAAATTGAAAAATTAGATAAAAATACAAAAGCCTCAAAGGAACCCCAGTGTCAATCATGTATATGCACCTTCACCTAGTCAATTGGTTACAAGCAGTGTTACATATCAAACAAGAAATAAAAAAAAAGTAACTATACAACTAGTGATTTAAAAAGAATTCAAAGATAAAATAAGATTTCAAATTAGGTACTAAAGGAAATGATTACATCTAAGTTGATCAAACTACCTCCTCTACATCCAGTGAGAAGATCTAGATATTATTGTCCATATCATAGAATGCATGGGCATCATACAAATTCATGTTTGGTATTGAAACAATATCTACAATAGATACTTGATAATGAGGACCCTATACAAGGTAAATCAATCAAGTAGTCAACAGTGACAAAGGAATGCATTCACAAAGGGTCAAATTCAAAAATAGTACACAAGTGGTTACCGAAGCATAACTTAGAACAACAAAAGGATCAAAAACCAAAATTACAACAAGAAACAATACCACAAGCATAGGTAAAGACAAAAAATATGTAAAGATATCTCTCCAAAATGAGGCTCAACTTTTAAAATAGTGTAGGTTTGGTCAAAAATATCTACAATAGTTTGATTATCAAGGTCAAGGGTTGGGCAAGTAGGCTCAAGGCATCACTACTCCTATTCTAGCAATTGATAATATTCATCACCAAGGTTTGGTATTTATTGAACATCCTATGACAAATCATTCACAAACATAGTTCATAAAAGGAAAAGATTAAAATACAACAAAAGTCAACAATAACATTTCATTGGTTTAAAATCAATATGATAATCATGAGTGGAACAATATAAGTTATTATGATTTCCAAGATACTGGAAATGAATCTGACTATTCATAGTCATATTCACAACCATTCCCTCATGCTTCATAATCACACACAATCCCTCCCTTTGATACAAGACACCATGATAGGGAGTCTATTATGAGTCTCATCAGTTAGTATCATTTCTTCTCAACCTTACTTGTATATATCTTCCTTTCAATTACTTGTACATAGTTTCTTAGTTTTCTTGTACATAGTGTCCTTATGATTGATTGTATATAGTTCATATCAAACATACAAAAAACATTCAAATAATTTCAAATAATTTAAAACATTCAAATATATACAAAATTGAAAAACATTAAAATATTTCAAAATAAAAAAAAACATGCAAATAAATTAAAAAACACCAAAAATATTTCAATTATATGTATCATCCATGCTTTACATTTCTACTACTATGCTAGACTTACATTTGATGTTCTATGCTAGTGATTTCTGATTTATCTACATTACCATGCTTCACTTGATCTTCTTTGAGTGTGTACAGAGATATTCAATTCCTTCATTACTTCACTCTACCCATTGAGGGGGTATCTTAATTTTACATTCGAGATGCACATCGATATATATTCCTCTAGGGGGAATCTTCTACATGACTACACCATCCAGGTTATGTCATTCATATGCCACACACTCCAATTATCATGTTGATGTACATTATTTATTAGACTATATAGATTACTATATCAAAACTCATTAGTATATATAATTTATGTATTTATTAGCATATACCTAGTCTTGTACTAACTCATCTTGCATACATTCACTGCTTGCTTTGATTAGATAGATGTGATGGTATTTCTAGTTGTTGCATTCTTTTTCTCTTACTTATCTTAGCTTGATATGATTACATTTCCTAGCTCTTTTTTGTCTGTTGTATGTGCCTTAGTACATTTGCCAATGTCCTTTACTTCTATTCATGTATTTTCCTTAAGACATTTGCCAATGTCTTTTGACTATACTCTTCTATGTGATTTTAGATTTCATGTTAACCTTGCTTGTTCCAATTATATATGTATATGGCATTTGAACATGCCTTGTATGCTTGCTTTTCATTTTGAGTGACATATGCTCATGTACCTAATTTTTTTGGCCCCTTAGCCACTCTTGTATGATTCTTAATTATTTCCTTGTGTGCTTATTTTTTTATTACTTTTCAATTGATTGCAATGCCATGATCCACATCAAGCATTATTCTTTCTTTCTTGGATTCCATGATGGGAATCATGCTCCATCCCTCTAACTAAAAACTAACTATACTTATAGTTCCAATTTAGTACATTACATATGATATTACATTGTTATATCTAACAATCTGCATTATAAACACTGCTATATCTAGAGATATCTTGTCAATTATCATTTCTACATCATGTATATTTTCAACATAACACACTTGCAAGGCTATTTATTTTGAGGGTAGTCATTTTAGGGTCTTAATTATTATTATTAAAAGAGGGGGCATTAAATAGGGGTTTTGTCATAGAGATAAGTGCTCTTAATGGTAAAAAATTTAGCTTTTAGAGCACCTAAAATAGTAACTAGACATCAAACTCGACATAACAGACAAGGAAGATTATGAAAATGTTAAAAAATTCATTAGATTTAGCCTAGGATAATATCAACAAGATTAGACTATAACACCAATGCCACTACGATCCATTTTTGATGCTCCTATATGAAAATTAGAAAAAACATATTTTCCATAAGTAGGCAGAAAAGTTGGTTTAACTATAATTTTACACAATCAAACCAGTTCAGAATTAGTAGTTTTTAGAACACTGTTGCTTAGATAATTAAGATATAGGGTTTATCATGTGTGGCATGATGGGTCTCACTTCTAGTTTTAGATATAGTAGTTGGTATAACTTTCAAATCAGAAGCCATGTTTCAGACACCAGTGATTAGGGTCAATGTACATGACACATTTCTTTTCTTTTCTTTTTGAGTTTAGTATTACCTAGGCATTCTTAGTCATTATGTGTCTTATTGCATTTACAGGTGATTGGTATCATTTTTGATTATATTTCATACAATCGTAACTTCCAAATTTTGGAGTGGCTTTCAGATAAGCCTAGTGCACTAGTCTTGGAGTGGCTTTTATACAAGCCTAATCTCCATCTTTCGAAGTTGCCAAGAGTGCCCTAGTTTTCAACATAAATTTGGCTATCCAAACCATCATTATCACATTATAGAGCATTCATATGCTTTAGGAGCTATCTCATAGAACATACATTTCATATTGATATCATTTCATGACTTCACTTGATGGGGAAATGATGGATCCAAAGGACTATATATCCTTTATATTCTTGAGCCACCTATCTAGAAGAATTGGACACATAGTCCAAACATAGATCAACACATATATGACCACCTAACTTCACTTAGTGGGTGAAGATGGAACCAAATGGATAGCATTTGCATTCTTGAGCCACTCATGGGAAATTGAGCACTCATCTCTATTCATGATAATTACTCTTGGTACAATACACATCCAACATCACTCAACATCATAATAGGTTTTTTATTGGTTTGCATACCTAGTGAGGTGTATTCAATCATTTCTCTTCCTCTCTCTCTTACCCAACTTTGTACGTTCTTATTTTAGATATAGCATATCTAGTAAGAATTGATTTACTCTATGTTTTTCTCTTGTAGATTTACACTTTACAGAGTGCTCTCTATCTGCACCCAACATCACACAGCTCCATGAGCTTCACTCTTATAGGTAAGTTTAGGTACGCTTTCTATTTTTCCTTTATCCTAGTATTTCACTTTGTTGTATCACTAAAATAAAGTGGAGGGGGACAAATGTAGTCATATAAAATGTGAAAATTGGTAACTTGAGTGTGGCTAATGACACCCAACCCATAGGTCCCTCATGCTTTCTTTCATGAAGCTCATAGGCATATTTTCACTAATTCCCATTCATCCATAGCCTTCTAGACCTAATTCCATCTCAGCCAGACTACTCTTTCCATGAAAAATATATCCCCTAAGCCCCATTATATAAAGATAATAGCACTGAACTAGGACTATAGTGTTACTACCACTACTATCCACTTTTGATGCTCCTATCCAAATGCATTTTTGGCCTCAATAGTTAGTTATTTCTAGTTACCCATCCTTCTCCTTGTCAGCCTAATGAGATCACATTTAACTGATGACTAATAGAAGCCCATTAAAAGATCAGTTGGAAAGGGTTGGAAATTATCACTAAGCAAGTAAGAATACAAGTAAGACTACTAAAGAAATATTTATTATTCTCTACATATAGACAAATAATACACTTACAAGCTTATCCAAATCCTTACAATAGTCCCTAGTCACCTCAAGCACATCTAGTTTAGCATTTTACATCTTCATACACATTATTACACAAATCACATCAAGTAGAGAACTATATATGAGCTTGATCCATCTTCAAAGTACTGGTATATAGGCAACATGCCCACCTAATGGGTGTGGATACATGTTAAGTGAATATTACACACATTAATCCCCCCTCTTTCTCAAAATTGGTAAAATTACAAAGGAGTATAAGGTTTTAAAAAAATTACTCTATAGGGAGTTTCATGGACATTTGGTAGTTAAAAATTCATAGGTAGGGTCACACAGACATAGCAAACAAAACCTAAAAAGCTCAGGTCTCTTGGATAATAGTGGTAGAGGTGGAATATAGTGCTAGTTCCACTAGTGTCATATTTTAGTACTCCTATCCAATCATAAAATGAACTCTAAATCTTAATTTATGATAGTGTCCCAGTCTTGCATAATTAATTTTAGACCCTACAACTACCATCTCATTTAGTTTCTTTCTAAGTCTTATTTTCTTTCCTTTATTACTATTTTTGTAAAGGTTAAAATCACAATCAAATTTATACAAATTAGTAGCTTAATTATTGCATATTTATTTACTAATTTTACTACTCAGACCCTTTAATTAAATTAGGAATAATACACCAATATTCCCAAAAAAAATAAATTAGAGTTTAAGCAAGGTATGTTCTTGTAAGATAATGATGTAAAGCTCCTTTAAAAACCTATTCAAGTTTTATTTAAAGATTATCATGAGTATATGTTTGATTCAAAGGAGGAATTCACCTTCATAGGTGATGTGGTTGTAATACTATCATTGCATTTAAATTCATGAAAAGAGACTAGAAAACATGAAGAAATTGAAGATATCTAGGCCAATGTTCAAAGGGAAAAATTATTCATGTGTTCATTCACTTCATGGGGAAAAGAATGATTGAAGCTTCCCCTTTGATCTAGGTGGAACATTTCTATTCAGGTTAGTTTGTTTTATTTTTGTGTATTTTCCCTAAGTGTTCATAAGAACACAAGTGTTTTTTCTTGGGTGTCTTGTTTTGTGTGTTTTTTCTTTGTGATGTGGTTTTATAATATTTTCAAAGGCATTTCAATGTCAAATATGGTGTATAGGTGACTCCATAGCCCAATGGATAGGAGATCACCAAAATGTTGAGTAATTTGACCCAAGTCAAATTAGGGCAACCCATTGCATATTAAAATTTGCTATAGGGTATCCTAGGTTATAAAATGTGTACCATGGTCTTAATGAGGTCAAACATTATGTTTTCACCCTTGTCACATTTGTATAGTTTGTCCTAAGTCATTTTATGTCACCTTTTAGTCATTAAATGAACTTGTACAACTTTCATAAGAATACAAGTGTTTCAAAAGTATATAAAACATCCCACATGCTATAAATAATCATAGAAACCATTTTTAGACTAAAAAATTTTAGTTTCAGAGTCCATATAAGAAGTTCAAGAAGTTTCAAGTGGTTTTAGGTAGTTGTACGCCCTGTATAATAGTTATGTTACATGGGAAGACTTCATGGAGGTATATTCATATAACCAAAGTTAAATTTAATTCTTGGGAGGCTTTGAAATACCTAAAATTTAGAGAATATGATTCTCCTTTCCCATTGCTCTCTTGGACAAGGTCAAACAGGTCAACAATTTTACTTTAATATGAATAAGAAGAGTAGAATTAAAGTGAGTAAACTTAGTGGGTGAAATTATTCTCCATGTTATTCCTTTCCATGTAAATATTTTTTATTTTAGTGTTCTAAGCTTCATGAACCATCACTAATAATGCTTATGACTCTAAACTAGCTACACATCCCCAATGGCTTCATTTTTATTATTTGATTGAATTTATTTGGAAAAATAAAGTGGTTTACAAGGTATTAAATGGTATGAACATCCTTATCACATGGTTTTCAATCTATTTTTCATGTTTGTATGTTGAAAAATAGGCAAAATCACTCCATGTACTAGGAAGTGAACATAGTACTAGTCTATAGGGCATGTTTTTTATAGTAGCAAGTGAAGGTATGAAGTGGAGATTTGAAGAACAAATTTAAATGAACAATCCTTAGTATAATGTGTTTTCTAAACCTTATTTTACCATGTAGGTATTTGGTTTGAGGTCATAATGGACCTAGTCTCTCACTATCATACATAGATAGTGCGCGTTTTGACTATGTATACCTCAAAATTTTGAATGTGAATGATTTGAGAGAAATTGACATTATATTATAAGATATTAAGAATACATATACCATATTTGAGGCTTATAATATACTTAGGGTTTCCATAATTTCTAATAAAATAACTACATTCTAAATAGTGAAACATTTTTCTATAGTCAAGCTTGGATGGAGACCAATAGGAGTAAGGATGCTATAGAGGTATGATTGTTGATGAAGTTTGGAGTCTCAACTTGTGATAAGTTTATCAAGGTAACACAAGTGGACTGATCCTTTTAAAGGGACTTGAACATAGTTCTCAAGTCATGTAAATGGTTTTGACTATTTCATTGCCACTAATAAATGTGCAAAGTAAGAAGATTACTTAGAGGAGATTATTACATTAACTTCTATGAATGAGGGTTTTTACCATATTAAATTCCATCTTATGATTAAGAATTTGAGCTATGTGTGAGTCTAATGTCTTATTTACTATATCATAATCCTATAGGTTACATTTGATATTGATAATGTGGTTTCTTGATAAAGAGGGAATGTATTTGAGTGGTTTATAACTTAGACAAGTTTTAACCTAAAACACTTAGTAAAACACAGTGCTAAGATGACTAAAATCAACATAAATTGTAGTATTTTATAATAGTGAGTGAGACTATGATCTCTAGGCATGAGATGAGATCAATAGGTATTTAATGCTCTTAGTGACCTCAATTAGGATAAATTAAGGTGGATTTGAGGGTTATGACATATAACATCACCTATAAGAATCCCATGATTCCCAAAATGAAACATCTATAGTTTGATTGTAGACCCATATTATATTGATGATGAGAGGTATGAAACATGGTCTTTAATCATAGGTACTCATTTAGGTTTCATATGACTTAATGAGATAAGGATGAATCAAGGGAGTTGAGTTAAAATAATTTGGCATAGGTCATTACCTACAGGAGTCCTTATTTCTCCCAAGTTCCCATTTTTGTGAGATGATTATCCACAGTCTACATGTTATTTCAAGCTAGTGGGAAAATGAAGGTCTTGGTAAAACATAGATCTGTATGGTGTATTGAACATTATTGACACCACTCTCATATTCATAATGATAATATAATATGATTATTATATAAATAAAATATATCAAATATAATTTCTAATGTGACACTCAGTCTAAGGTTTCTATATCTTACAAACAATACATGGACTTAAAATCAAGTCTTAATTGTTTATGATATTGATAGATTTTTAGTGGTTACCAAGCCTTAAAACATTATAAAAAAATTCATAAAGACCTAAACTACCCTTCCATAAACTTAATTTTTTATGCAAACATGGGAGATGCCCTCTATTTTATGTAAGACATAGGGCACTCTAGGAGTAAAGTAAGCCTGCAAGATTGGTACATGAAGATTTAAAGGGTGAAGGACAGAGCTGTGGATGATGGTTGGAAATTTATTATAGTTTTTATAAGTTTTAAATATATGGATATGTCTCTACATATATTGGTAACATTCATAGGTGGCCATATACCTAGATACACAATTCAGTCCTATTAGGCCTAAAACTAGGCTTAAGACCTCAATGTGCCTAGTTCCACTTCCATGGCCACATGATCTTTCCAAATCATTTCATGTTCTTAAGGGGAGTTTTTAGGATGTATTTATACCATTTTTTATATTTAATTACATATAGTGATCAATTTTTTCTTAAAGTCCTATTAGGGGTACCTAGAGAGAGAGAGAGAGAGAGAGAGAGAGAGAGAGAGAGAGAGAGAGAGAGAGAGAGAGAGAGAGAGAGAGAGAGAGAGAGAGAGAGAGAGAGAGAGAGAGAGAGAGAGAGAGAGAGAGAGAGAGAGCCCGAGAAGGAAACTTCTTTCACTCACACCTGTATAGATAGAATTCATGGTGATTAAATGATTTATGGGTATTTGATGTGGGTAATGGAACCAATATTTGTTTAATTGTTTTAGGGATTTATTTTCTAGATTGTATGAATCATCACTAAGAAGCAAAACATCCTAAAACTCTTCTAGAACCCGATGGAGAAGAAAAAGATGGAGATGTATCCATAATGGGTCAAATGGACATGAAAATGTTTTTAACCTATTTATAACTTACCCAAGCTCTATGAGATCCATTCTATCCATACTTTCACTCTTATGGACAAACTAAAATATAAGTTTCTTACATGTTTTGATGTGTTTTGTAGGTACATAGGATAATTGGTGGATAAAAGCCATTATGTGAGGTCTATGAGGAACTATTATAATTACTTATACTCATATATTATTAAAATTAATCATATAAACTCCTCTGATATACTTTTAACTATAGTTAGTCTTGGAAGGATAATGAAAATGGGAAGTGACTTCCTAGTTAGAAGACGAGAGATTTGGTATTTGATATTTTTAAAGGTCTAATGGATGGAGTAGAAGATAAAGAGGTCTTCAATAGGTGTCCTAACACCTCTTCCATGTATTTAATTAAGTAAATACATGTCACCTTGATTGAAAATATGAATATTAAATCTAAGAGGGATATTAATTGACTATAGATAGTGAACACAAGTGTTAAGAGGAAGGATATTAGATAGGGAAGTATCTAATGAATGTCTCATCTTGTTTCCAACGTCACATTATAGGGAATATGTATCAAAGGATTTATAAGGTAGTTTAAAATATCCAAGTGATGCTTCATCATGAGGGTAGTTTCAATAAGGCTAATTAAGGTATCTATACCACTTTTAGGAGAAGGATGCAATCTCTGATGGACACTTATCTATGATAAAATCTTAACCTCTTTTTCACACTTCATTCTCTTTTAATGTAACTAGTTATCATAGTTTGAAACTTGTCCTTGTCACCCTTCTACTTCTCTCCCCTCCCTAGGCTCTATAAATGAAAAAAAATTAAGATTTGTAATGGAATCCACATCTAGTATGGCAAAGCCCTACTAGTATGAATACTATATTTTCCTTTGAGATAAATATTTAAAATATTTTTTTGAGTTCATGAATTTCTTTTCTAAGTGTGTGAAGTGGTTTATATTGGAATCACAAGTGATAATTATATATCTTTATCTTATCTTTACTCTTCCATGTTTGATGCAAGTAATTTTCCCTCTAACAAGTCACATGAAGTGTAGTCAATTATATTTATCTATCTCTAAGTGTAAAAGTGTATAATTAGTGTCTACAATCTGACCTTGTGTTCACTCACCTTTAGAATTACAATGCATATCACCTTCATATTTGAAATACTTATATTAAAGCAATCTAAGATGTTGAGACTAGTATTGTTAGTCATATTTCATAGTGCAAGTGTATGGTAATCTAGTGGAGATTTAACTAGTGTATCACCTCATTAGCATAGGTTATTTTTTATTTTCCTTATATCCCTTTTAATCTAAGTAAGCAAATAGTGTAGGTGATAACCTATGAAATACTAATCTAGGGAGATAGACCTTAAACCTATAGGTTTACCTCTATTATAGGTACCCCATAGGCCTAGAGGTAATATAATGTTTCACTCAATCTAGATAAATATTTAACAACCTCTCTAGGGTTCAAGATTGAGTGATAAAAATTATGGCATGCCCGATGGGACCTAAGGGACAAATAGTGGATGACATTTTTATGTGTTATTCTACCTATCAGATTTGGTAAGCATTAAAAAAATTCTAATGGAGACTCTGAAGGCAATCATCTAGTTATAATCAAACCAAGTACTTATTGTAATAAAAATTGATAAAATCTTATGTTATTATCTAACTAATTAAAATGGTATGTCTGGAAATGATGAGATTTTATACTATAGACCCTCGACCAACCTTGTCATGATCCATCTTATGTCTCTCAATATCCCTATCAAGATTTATATCAACCCTATGAGTCATGGTGATCCTATGGCCGTCTTACTTCCCCTTCATATCACCATTATATTGTTGAAAAACCTTATGAATAATCCTATGAGGAAATATATCATGAAGAGTATCAAGAAGTGCCTTCCTATCAACCCCAATTGACTCTTACTAGCCTTGTCATGAGAAATCATATGATGTCATTATTTTGGAATCAAGATATAAACTCCTACATGCTCAAGTTAAGAAACTAACTCAACAAATTGAAGTTCACCAAAACCCCTATTATCCCCCTCATCCTCCTATATCAATTTAACCTCAAGCCAAATACTTATTGGCACTCATGGTAAAGGTGACAAACCTAGAAAAAGTAAGGAGAAAATGGGATGAGTAACTTGATGTGATTCTTATTCATATCATAGATAAGTTGAGAAAGATAGTTCAATTATTGATGAGTAAATGTAGATTGGTTAAAGAATAATCTCATTATGTAATTAATGATGATTGACATGAAATGAGATGCAATATCCAATGGTGGATAGATGGGTTATAAAGGTGGGAAAACCAAGATTTTGAAGATGATCTTGCATTAATTAAAAATCCTCAATAAGGATATGAGCAAAGTCTAACTCTTTTTGAAGAAGGTGTCTCTCCCATTAACCAATTCAACATGTTATCTCCCCATGATTTTGTTTAATAAATATCCATTCCCAAGCCCACTCATGAGCTCTCCATCACTTCATACTCCTTATTCAACCCTTGAACCTATCCATAACCCTCCCACCTCATTACTTATTTAAGGAGAGCCTATCTTGTGGGATATTACTAAGAGGAGAAAGCTCAAGCTATAGCTAATTAATAGGATGACATGAACATCTATGATGAAGAGATCACCATAGTGACTCACCTTGGTGAAGACAAGTGAAATTCAATATTATTGAGTGAAATAAAAGGTTTTGAAGGTCATGTTGGAGCTATCCATAAAGACTTTAGTCAAGACATGAAAGAGGAGGGGATTGACAAGGGATCCAAATATATTAAGTTAGTTGATGTTCGTGTGTATGAGAAAGAGCTTGAACCTGAAAATACAAAAGAAAAAGAAGTTGTTGATACTATTATTAAAGAAGATGAATTATGACAAAGGTTATATGAGGTATGTAGTAAACTTAAGGCCCTTAAAATGCATATAACTCTTATTGGTCAATTATAATACTCTCTTAAAACTACCTTTCCTCTTCATTGTGTGCTCCACAAAGATCTTATGCCATCCAAACTGGTTGAATTTTCAACCAACTTTGAAGTCGGTCAAGTGCTCAAAGACTAAGAAGATTATGAAGACTTATTTGCAATTCTAAGAATAAGTTACACTCTTCTTCAATGAATCTATAATATATTCAAGGGTGAATAATCCATCTTTGGAAAACAAGTGAACATGAAAGGAAGAAGGAATCCCTCAAGTATGTCAATCTAAGAAGCACATATACTCCATGATGATATGTTTGAGATCATGAAAATGGGATATCCTTTCTTCAATCAATTGGAATATTCTCGATCAATATTTAATAAAAAATTAGATTTTTATTGGCCTCAATTTCCCAAGAATTAAGAGGTTGTTTATATTTAAGCCATTCTTACAATTGAACCACAATATTCATCTTTATTCATGCCATTAGATATGTCAACTTACAAGGATTTTAAACAAGGTGTGTTCTTATAAGATAATGATCCAAAGCTCCTTTCAAAACCTATTCAAGTTTTATTTGAAGGGTATCATGAGGATATGTTTGATTCAAAGGAGGAATTCACCTTCATAATTGATGTGGTTGCATCTACTATCATTGCATTTGAAGTCATGCCAAAGATTTTGGTAAACATGAATAAATTTAAGATATTAAATCCAATGATCAAAGGGAGAAATGATTCATGTATTCCTTAACTTCATGGATAAAATAATGATTCAAAATTACCATTTATTATAGGTGGAAGAGTTATATTCAGTTAGTTGTGCATAAATTATTTTATTTTAGTTATGTGTGTTTTCCCTAAGTGTTCATAGGAACACAAGTGTGTTTGATTTGGTGTCTCATTTTATGTGTATGTTTCTTTGTGGTCTTTTTAGAGGAATTTAAATGTCAGATATGGTGTATAGGTGACTCCATATCCTAATGGATAGGAGAAGGCTATTGGTCTTTAGCATATATAACTTGCTACCCCTAGGAAATCACCAAAATATTGAGTAATTTGACCCCAAGTCAAATTAGGTCAACCAATTGTATAGTAAAATTTGTCATAGTGTCTCATATGTTATAAAATGTGTACCATGATCTTAATGAGGTCAAAAATTATCTTTTCACCCTTGTCACATTTGTATAGTTTGTCTTAAGTCATTTTATGTCACCTTTTAGTCATTAAATGAGCTTGTATAGCTTCCATAATAAGAAAAGTGTTTAAAAATCATATCTAACATCCCATATGTTATAAATATTCATATAAACTATTTTGAGATTGACAAATTTTAGGTTCAATGTATATCCAAAAAAATTATGTAGTTTCAAGTGGTTTTAGGTAGTTATACAGCCTATACAATAATTATGGCACATGGGAAGGCTTCATGGAGGCATATGAATATACCCAAAGTTTAATTTAATTCTTTGCATGATATGATAGACCTAAAATTGAGTGAATCTAATTATCCTTTCCCATTGCTCTCTTGGAAAAGGTCAAACAAGTCAATGATTTTCCTTCAATATAGATAGGAGGAGTAGAATTCAAGTGAGTGCACTTGGTGGGTGAAATTAGTCTTTATGGCCTTACTTTCCTTGGAAATATTTTATAGTTTTGTGGTCTATGATTCATGAACCATCACTAAGAATGCTTTGGGCTCTAAACTACTTGCATATCCATAATGGATTGATTTTTATTCTTTGATTACAATAAATTAGACAAATAAATTGGTGTAAATGGTATTATATGGTATTTACATCCTTATCACATGGTTATCAATTTGGTTTTCATGTGTCAATGTCAAATAATAGGTAAAATCACTCCATGTACTAGGAAGTGAACATTATGCTAGTGTACATAACATGGTTTTGATAGTAGCAAGTGATGGTATGAAGTGGATATTTAAAGAACAAATTGAAATGAATAATCCTTATAAAATGTGTCTTATAAACCTTATTTTATATTTTAGGCATCAGGTTTGAGTTTATAATGGACCTAGTCTCTCACCGTCATATGTATATAGTGTGCATTTTGAGTATGTATACCTCAAAAAGTTAAATGTCAATGATTTGAGAGAAATTCATGTTATATTATAATATCTTTAGTATATATGTACCATATTTGAGTCATGTAACATACTTAGGGTTTCCATAATTTATAATAAAAGAAATACATTCCAAAAAGTGAAATGTTTTGATAAAAGCAAGCTTGGATGGAGACCAACAAGAGTAAGGATGCCATAGAGGTCTGATTGTTGATGAATTTTGGAGTTTCAACTTGTGATAAGTTTATCAAGGTAACACAAGTGGATTGATCCTTTTAAAGGAATTTGAATATAGTTCTTAAGTCTTTTACATGGTTTTGACCATTTAATTTCCACTCTCAAAGGTGTAGAGTAAGGATATTGCTTAGAGGAGCTTGTTACCTTAACTTATATGAATGAGGGTTTTCCTCGTATTTAGTGCCATCTTATGATGATGAATTTGAGGCTTGTGTGAGTCTAAATGTATTATTTCATATATCATAGTCTTATAGGTTAAATTTTATCTTGATAAGGTGGTTTCTTGATCATGAGAGAATGTGTTTGAGTGCTTTGTAACACATACAAGTTTTGACCTAAAACACTCAGTAAAACAAAGTGCTAAGATGACTAAAAGCAACATAGCTTGTAGTCTCTTATAATAGTGAGTGAGACTATGGTCTTTATGTATCAGATGATCTCATATAATAATTTAATGCTCTTATTTATCTCAATAAGGATCAAGGAAGTTGAATTCAAAGGGTACAACATACACTATCACCTATAGGAATCCCATGATTCCTTAATTGAAACATCTATAGTTTGACTATAGACCCATAGTGTATTGATGGTAAGAGACAAGAAATATGGTTTGTAGGCATTTAGGTTTGATATGAACTAATGAGATAAGGATTAATAAATGGACTTGAGGTACAATAATTTGACATAATTCATCACCTACAGGAGTCCTTGTTTATCCTCAGTTGCCATTTTCCTGAGACGAGTATCCACAATCTACATGTTATTTTAAGCTAGTGGGAGAATGAAGGTTTTGACTAAAAATAAAAGATGTATGGTGTATTTAAAATTATTGATACAACTATTATAGTGTTAATTATAATATAATATTATTCTTATAGAAATAAAATAGATCAAAGATAAGTTCTAACTCATCACTCAGTCTAATTTTCTAGATCCTAGAGACAATACACAGACTTAAAAGCCAGTCTTAAGGATTTGTGATATTGATAGCTTTGTTGTGGTTACAAAGAATTCAAACATTGTACATAAGGTCATAAATATCTATAATATCTTTCTATATCCTTAATTTGTGTAGGCAAACATGTGAGATACCCTCTATTTTGTTCCAGACAAAGGACACTCTAGCAGTAAAGTAAACCTATAGGATTGGTACATGAAGATTTAAAGGGTGAAGGATAGATATTTGGATGATGGTTTGACATTTCATAGATTTTTTATTAAGGTGAACATATATGGAGATGGTCTTATATCTATTGGGAACTTTCAAAGGTGGCCATATACCTAGATACACAGTCAAGTCCTATTAGGACCAAAACTAGACCTAAGATCTCAGGGTGCCTAGTTCCACTTTCACGACCACATGATCCTTAAAAATTATTTAATTTCCTTTATTGGAGTGTTTAGGATGGGTTAGGATAATTTTTTTATATTGAATTACAAAGAGTGATCGTTGGCAACCTATATTCCTATCAGGGGTACTTAGAATATAAGAGAGAGTTTGAGAAGGCAACTTATTTCACTCACACATATATGGATATAATTCATGGTGAATCAAGGAGTTAGGGGTATTTTATGAGGGTCATGGAATCAATGTTTGTGTAATTTTTTTAGGGATTTAATGTCTATATTTTATTAATCATCACTAAGAAGAAAAACCTCCTAAAACCCTCCTAGAACCCAATGGAGAAGAAAAAGATGGAGATGTATTTAGAATGGGCCAAATGGACATGAAAATGTTTTAAACCTATCTAAAAATTAGTAAAGATATATGAAATCCATCCTATCCATACTATCACTTTTATGGATAAACTAAAATCTAAGTTTCTTACATGTTTTGATGTGTTTTGTGGGTACATAGGAGAATTGGTGGATAAAATCCATTATGGGAGGTTTGTGGGGATTTTATATCACTACATATTCTCATATATTAATAAAATTAATCATATAAAATCCTCTACTATACTGTTCACTCAAGGTAGTATTGGATAGATAATGAAAATGAGAAGTGATTACCTAGTTGGAAGATGATAGGTCTCGTATTTGATCTTTTTAAGGTCTAACAAATGGAGTAGAAGACAAAGAGGTATTCAATAGGTATCTTAACACCACTTTCATGGATTTACTTAATAAAATACATGTCACATTTATGACAAATCTTAAGATTAAATCCAAGAGGGCTGGTAAGTGACTCCAAATAGTGAACACAAGTGTTAAGAGGGAGGCTATTAGTTAGGGAAGTATCTGATGACTATCACATATTTGTTTCCAACATCACATGATAGGTAATATGTGTCAAAGGATTCATAAGGTTGTTTAGAATAATCAAGTGATGCTTCATCATGATGGTAGTTTCAATAAGGCTAATTAAGGTCTCTACACCACTTATAGGAGAAGGATGAAATCTCTTATGGAC
Source organism: Torreya grandis (assembly GCA_037957365.1). Lineage (NCBI taxonomy): Eukaryota > Viridiplantae > Streptophyta > Pinopsida > Cupressales > Taxaceae > Torreya > Torreya grandis. The sequence continues at coordinate 136,500 of JARHVA010008760.1, forward strand.
ACTTATCTATGATAACCTCTTAACATCTTTTTCACATTTCATCCTCTTTCAATGTAACTATTTCTCATATTTAGAAACTTTTCCTTGTCACCCTTCTACTTCTCTTCTTCTCTCCCCTCTCCTAGTCTCTATAAATGAAAACCTTTTAGACTTTGTAATGGAATCTACGTTTGGTATGGAAAAGCCCTACTAGTTTGAATACTATATTTTCCTTTGAAATAAATATTTCCAATATTATTTTGAGTTCATGAATTTCTTATTTAAGTGTGTGAAGTGGTGTATAGTGGAATCAAAAGTGATAAGTATCTATATTTATCTTATCTTTACTCTTACATGTTTGATGCAAGTAGTTTTCCCTCTAACAGGTCACATGAAGTGTAGTCAAGTGGATATGTCTATCTCTAAGTGTAAAAGTATAGAAGTAATGTCTACATTCTGACCTCATGTTCACTCAACTTGATAAGTATAATGAATATCATCTCCATATCTAAAATACTAATATTAGAGGAATCTAAGATATTGAGACTAGTATTGTTATTCATGTTTCATAGTGCAAGTGTATGGTAGTCTAGTGGAGATTTAACTAGTGTACCACCTCATTATCATAGATTATTTTTTATTTTCCTTCTATCCCTTTTCATATATGTAAGTAAATAGTGTATTTGATAAGCTATCAAATACTAATCTAGGGAGCTAGTCCTTAAACCTACAATTTTACTTCAATTATAGGAAACTCATAGGCCTAGAGGAAATCCAATGTTTCACTCAATATAGATAAGGCTTGAACAAATTCTCTAGGGTTTAAGATTAAGTGACAACATTCATGGCATGCTCAATGGGACCTAAGATCCAAACAGTGGATGAAAATTTTGGTGTGTTCTTCTACCTATCAACTTTGCAAAGCATTCAAAAAATTCCAATGATGACTCTAAAGGTAATCATCTAGCTAGAATCAAACCAAGTACTTGTAAAAAAAATTCTAAAATCTTGTATTATTTTATGACTAATGAAGTTGGTATGTTTGGATATTATGAGATTTTCCACTATAGACCCCCTACCAACCTTGTCATGATCCATATTATGTCTCTCAACATCCCTATAAATATTTTTTATCAACCCTATGAGTTATGGAGATCCTATGGTCATATTACTTACCCATCGTATGACTAGTATATTGTTGAGCAAACCTATGAAGAAGCCTATGAGTAAATATATCAAGAAGAGTATCAAGAAGTACCTTCCTATCAACCCCAATATGACTCCTACAAGCCTTGTCATGATAAATCAGATGATGTCATTATTTTAAAAGCAAGAAATAAATTCCTAAAATCTCAAGTTAGGCAACTAACTCAATAAATTGAAGCTCACCAAAACCCTTATTATCCCTCTCCTCCTATTTCAATTCAATCTGAAGCCAAATAATTATTAGCACTCATGGTAAAGGTGATAAACTTAGAAAAAGTAATGAGAAAATGGGATGAGGAACTTTATGTGATTCTTATTCATCTCATAAAGAAGTTTATAAAGGTTGTTCAATTATTAATGAGTAAGTGTAGGTTGGTTGAAGAAGAAGATCATTATGTCATTAATGATTATTTACATGAAATGAGATGAGATATCCAATGGTGGGTAGATAAGTTATAAATGTGGGAAAACCAAGAGCTTGAATATGAGGTATGTAGTGAAATTGTGTCCTTTCAAAGGCCTATACTTCCTACTGGTCAGTTATAAGACACTCTTGAAGCTACCTTGCCTCTTGATGTTATGATCCCAAAATAAGATCTTATGCCATCTAAACTAGTTAAATTTGCAGCCATGTTTGAAGTTGATCAAGTGCTCAAGGACCAAGAAGATGATGAAGACTTGTTTACAAATATAAAAACATGTTACACTATTGTTTAAAGAAGCTATAATCTATGCAAGAGTAAAGAAGGCAACTTTGGAAAGCAAGTCAACATCTAAGGAAGAAGAAATCCCTCAAATATGTCAATATAATAAGCATATATACTCCATGATGATATGTTTAAGGAAATCAAAATGGGTTATCATATCTTCAATTAATTGAAAAATTCTTGCTCAAACTTGAAGGAAAAAATATATTTCTATTGGCCTCAATTTCCCAAGAAGCAAGAGATTATTCCTATTTAAGACATTCCTACAAATGAATCACAAGATTCATCTCAATTAATGACATTATATATGTTAGACTACAAGGATTTTGAATAAATTATGTTCTTGGAAGATAATGGTGCAAATCCCCTTGCAAAAACTAGTAAATTTGAAGTTGAAGAGTATCATGAGGAGATGTTTGAGTCAAAGGAGGAATTCACCTTCATAGGTGATGTGGTTTCATCTTCTATCATTGGATTTTAATTCATACTAAAGAGATTGGCAAACATGAATAAATTGAAGATATCAAGGCCAATAATCAAAGGGAAACATGATTCATGTATTCCTTCACTTTATGGATCAAATAATGATTCAAGATTCCATTTTGATCTAGGTAGAAGAGTTATATTTAGGTTAGTTTATGCATAAGTTAGTTTGTTTGAGTTGTGTGTGTTTTCCCTGAGTGTTCATAGGAACACAAGTGTGTTTGATTTGGTTTATTTTTTTGTGTGTCTATTTATTTGTGGTGTGTTTTTGTGGTCTTTTCAAAGGCATTTTAATGTCAAATTTTGTGTATAGGTGACTCCATAGAGCAATAGATATGAGAAGGCTATTGGTTTTTAGTATATCTAGCTTGATAGATTTAACAAATTACCAAAATGTTGACTAATTCGACCCCAAGTCAAATTATGTCAACCCCTTGAATATTCAAATTTTTCATAGGGTTTTTTATGTTATAAATTGTGTACCATGGTCTTAATGAGGTTAAAAATTATGTTTTCACCCTTGTCACATTTGTATAGTTTGTCCTAAGTTATTTTATCTCACCTTGTAGTCATTAAATGAACTTTTATGGTTTCCATAAGAATAAAAGTTTTTTAAAATGATATATAACATCCCACATGTCATAAATACTCATAGAAACCATTTTGAGACTAAGAAATTATAGGTTCAATATACATCCAAGAAGATGAGGTAGTTTTAGGTAGTTGTATGGCTTGTATAATATTTATGGCATGTGGGAATACTTCAAGGAGGTTTTTTCAAATCCACAAAATTAAATTTCATGCTTGGGGGGCTTTGACATACCTAAAACTAAGTAAAACCAATTCTCCTTTCCCATCACTCTCTTGGATAAAGGTCAAAAAGGTCAATGGTTTATATTCAATTTAGACAAGAGGAGTAGATTTCATGTGATTGAACTTGGTGGGATAAATTAGTCTTTATGTCCTTCCTTTAAATGGAAATAGTTTCTAGTTTATTGGTCTATGACTCATGAACCATCACTAATAATTCTTGTGGTTCTAAACTTCTTTCACATCACCAATGGCTTCATTTTTCTTCTCTATTTGCATTGATTTGGGAAAAATAGGTGGTGTACATGATCTTGAAAGGTATGAACATCCTTTTCACATGGTTATTAGTCTAGTTTACATGTGTGGATGCCAAGGAATAAAAAAAATCACTCGTACTAGGAAGTGAACATAATGATAGTCTGTAAAGCATGTTTTGATAGTTACAAGTGAAGGTCTGAAGTGTAGATTTCATGAAAAATTGAAATGAATAATTCTCATATAATGTGTCTTCTAAACCTTAGTTTATCATGTAGTAATATATTTTGAGGTCATAATGGACCTAGTCTCTCACCATCATATGTAGGTAGTGTGAATTTTGAGTGTGTATACCTCATAAAGTTAAGTTCTAATGATTTAAGAGAAATTCAAGTTGTTTTCAGAGATCTAAAATAGATATATACCATCTTTGAGGCTTAGAACATACTCAGGTTTTCCATAATTTCCAATAATGGAAATAGGCTATAAAATATGATTTTTTTTGCTATAGTTAAGCTTGTATGGAGATCAACAAGAGTAAGGATTCCGCAGAGGTCTGAGTGTTGATGAAGTTTGGATTTTGAAATTGTGAAAATTTTATCAATGTAACATAAGTGGATTGAGCCTTTGAAAGGGACTTGAATGGAGTTGTCAAGTAATCTACATGGTTGTGAATATTTCATTGCCACTCACAAAGGTACATAGTAAGGGTATTGATTAGAGGACATTATTACCTTAACCTCTATGAATGAGGTTTTTACCCATATTTGACGCCATCTTATGATCAAGAATTTGAGGTTTGTGTGTCTAAATGTATTATTTCCTATAGAAAAATCCTAGAGGTTAAATTTAAACTTGAGAAGTTGGTTTCTTGATCAAGACATAATGTATTTGAGTGGTTTCTAACTCAAACAAGTTTTAACTTGAAATACTCAGTAAAACACAAGGCTAAGATGACTAAAAGCAACACAGCTTGAAGTGTCTTATACTAGTGAGTGAGACTATGGTATCTAGACATGAGATGAGATCATATATGTATTTAATTATCTTAGTGACCTCAATAAGGATCAAGTAAGGTTAATTCAAGGGTTAGGACATAAAACATCACCTATAGGAATCTCACTATTCCCCAAATGGAACATCTATAGTTTAAATGTAGACCCACAATGTATTGATGGTGAGAGACAAGAAACATGGTCTGTAGGCATTAATACTCATTTAGGTTTGATATGACCTAATGAGATAAAGGGAAATCAAGGGAGTTGAGGTACAATAATTTGACATAGGTCATCACCTATAGGATTCCTTATTTCTCCTAAGTTGCATTTTCCTAAGATGAGTATCCATAGTCTGCATGCTATATCAAGCTAGTGGGAGAATGAAGGTCTTGGCTAAAACACATATATGTATGGTGTATTTAACATTATTGAGTCCACTCACACAATGGTAATGCTAATATAATATGATTCTTAGAGAGATAAAATAGATCAAAGACAAGTTTTAACTTGTCACTCAATCTAAGGTTTTTATATCCTACAGACAATACATAGACTTGAAATCCAGTCTTAAGGGTTTGTGATATTGTTAGCTTTATAGTGGTGACCAAGACTTCAAACATTGTATAGAATTTAATAAATACCTTAACTTAAAATAATGAGTGAGACTATAGTATCTAGGCATAAAATGAGCTCATTTATGTACAAAATCATCTTAGTGACATCAATAAGGATCAATGAAGGTGAATTCTAGGGTTAATATAAACACCATCACCTACATGAATTCCATGATTCCCCAAATGAAACATCTAAAATTTGATTGTAGACCTACAATGTATTGATGGTGAGAGATAAGAAACATGGTATGTAGGCATAGGTACTCATTCAGGTTTGAGATGACCTAATGAGATAAGGAGACATAAAGGGAGTTGAGGTAAAATAATTTGACATAGGTCATCACTAATAGGATTCCTTGTTTCTCCTAAGTTCTCATTTTCTTGAGATGAGTATCCATAGTCTACATGCTATTTCAAGATAGTGGGAGAATTGAGGTCTTAAATAACATATAAAGATGTATGGTGGATTGAAAATGATTTAGACCACTCTAAAAGTGGTAATTTCAATATAATATTATTCTTAGAGAAAGAAAATAGATAAAATACAATTTCTAACTTTTCACCCAATCTAATGTTTCTAGATCTTGCAAACAGTACATAGACTTGAAATCTAGTCTTAAGGGTTTGTGATATTGATAGCTTTGAAGTGGTGACCAAGAATTAAAAAATTTTACATAAGGTAAAAAATACATAAAATAAACTTACATAGCCTTATTTTTTCCAAATAAACTAGGGGAGATTCCCTTTATTTTGTCTCAGATAGATGGCACTCTAGGAGTAAGGTAAGCCTACAAGATTGGTACATGAAGATTGAAAGGGTGAAGGATTGAGATTTAGATGATGGTTGGAAATTTTATAGAGTTTGTTTTAAGGTGAATAGAGATAGATACGGCCCTAATAATATTATGAAAATTAATAGGTGGTCATATACCTAGTACACATTCTAGGCCTATTAGGCCTAGAACTAGACCCAAAACCTCAAGGTGCCTTGTTCCACTTACATAACCACATGATCCTTAAAAATAACTTCATGACCTTAAGGTGAGTATTAATGATGGTTTAAGAATAGTTTTTTGTAATGAATTAGATATATTGTTCATTTATGACATAAATTACTATTCGGGATACCCAAAATGAAAGGGAGAGCTCAAGAAGGTAACTTCTTTCACTCGCACCTATACGAGTAGAACGAATGTTGACTCAAGGAGTTAGGGGTAGTTTAAGGGGGTCATGGACTCAATATTTTTTTAGTTGGCTTAGGTATTGAACATTTAGATTTTATGAATCATCACTAAGAAGAAAAACTCCTAAAACCCTCCTAAAAATCTTGCTAGAACCCAATGGAGAAGAAATAGATGGAAATGTATCTCGAAGGGGTAAAATGGTGATGAAATTTTTTTGGACTTGTCTATCACTCACCCATTATATATGACATCCATTATATTCATACTCTCACTTGTACAAATAGATTAAAATATGAGTTTTTTTCAAGTTTTGATGTGTTTTGTAGGTACAGAGGATAATTTGTGAATGAATTCCATTGATGGAGGTCTATGGGGAATTTTTATAACTACATATACTCATATATTACTCACATGAATAATAGAAACTCTTATATTATATTTTTTTACTACATGCACTCTTAGATAGACAATGAAAATGAGAAGTCACTGCCTAGTTGGAAGATGAGAGGTTTGGTATTGGATATTTTTAAGGTCTAACTAATGGAGTAGAAGAAAAAGATGTATTAAAAAAGTGTCCTAACACCTCTTCCAAATATTTTTTTAAGAATTTTCTAGTCACCTTGATGATAAATGTGAATATTAAGAGGGCTAGTAAGTGACTAAAATAGTGAACACAAGTGTTAGGAGTAAGTCTATTAGTTAGGGAAGTCCCTGATGACTATCACATATTATTTAAAACCCCCCATGATAGATAATATGTGCCAAATGATTCCTAAGGTGGTTTGGAATAGTCAAGTGATGCTTCATCATGAGGGTAGTTTCAAGAAGACTAACTGAGGTCTCTATGCCAATTTCAAGAGAAAGATGTAATTTTGATGGACACTTGTATATGATAACCTATTGGCATCTTTTTCAAACTTCATTCTCTTGAATATAATTGGTTATCACAATTTGACACTTGTCCTTGTGACCCTTCCACTTATATTCTTCTCTCTCCTCTCCCAAGCTCTATAAATGCAAGCCTTTTTGGTTTTGTAATAGAATCCACACCTAGTATGGCAAGGCCCTACTAGTTTGAATAATGTTTTTGCCTTTGAAATAATATTTACAATCTAGTTTTAATTTCATGAATTTATTATCTAAGTGTGTGAAGTGGCATATAGTGTAATCACAAGTGATAATAATCTATCCTTGTCCTTTCTTTACTCTTCCATGTTTGATTTAAATAATTTTCCCTCTAATAGATCACATAGAGTGTAGCCAAGTGAATTTGTCTATCTATAAATGTAAAAGAGTAGCATTAGTGTCTAAAATATGATGTCATGTTCACTCACCTTGAGAAGTAAAATGCATATCACCTCCATGTTTTAAATATTTATGTTAGAGTAATCTAGGATGTTGAGAATAGTATTATGAGTCATGTTTCATAGTGTAATTGTATGGTAGTCTAGTGGAGATGTATCTGGTGTATCACCTCATTAGCATATGTTATTTTTTATTTTCCTTCTATCCCCTTTCATCCAATCAATAAAATAGTGTAGGTGATAAGATATTAAAGACTAATTTAGGGAACTAGCCCTTAAACCTATATGTTTACCTCTATTATAGGCAACCCATATGCCTAGAGTTAATCCAATGTTTTACTCAATCTAGAGAAGGGTTGAAAAAAAATTTTAGGGTTTAATATTGAGTGACAACATGTAGTTTTATCACCTCTTAAAGAAGAAGGGCATGTTAGAAGCATGTTGACTACAAAATAATTTATCAAAGACATGAAGATGATAGATTGCTATTATGCATTAGTACTAAAGAAATAAGATACATAAGTGGTTAAAATACCACTAGAAGTAGAAGTAGTGTTTAAAGAATATGTTTATGTTATACCTAATTATTACTATATGGTTTACCACCAAAGAGAGATATTCAACATCATATTGATTTAATTATAGGATCAGATCTACCCAATCAAGTAGCTTATAGGATGATCCCAACATAACATTCATAATTAAATATACATATTAATAAATTTGAGAGGAAGGGCGTAAAAAGGGATAACATGAGTCCATGTGTAACATCAGTGTTGCTAACTCCAAATAAAGATGGAGGGTGGAGGATGTGTGTGGATAGTAGATAAATGAATAAAATTACAATCAAGTAAAGGTTTCCTATACTATGATAAATGTTCTTATAGGATTAAAATATTTTACTAAGATTGATCTAAGGTGTGGATACTATCAAATTTAGATTTGTGAAGGAGATGAATGGAAAAAACCATTCAAGAATAGAGATGGTTTATATGAGAGGATGGTGATGCCATTCAGGTTATTTAATTCACCCAAAACATTTATGAGGGTGATAAACACGGTGCTAAGAGAATATAATGGTATGTTTATGGTGGTTTATTTAGAGGATATTCTAATAATCAATAATTTTGAAGAAGAGAATTTACAATATTTGAGAATGGTGTTATAATTGTTAAAAAAAAAAGCTCTATGTGAATTTGAGGAAGTGCATGTTTACGAAGAATAGTTTGGTATTTTTGGGATTTGTAGTTTTAGCAGATGGTGTAAGAATGGATGAATAAAAATTAAAGGTAATTATTGAGTGGAATATTCTAAATATCATTATAAAGGTAAAATGTTTCCATGGTTTAACAACTATTTATAGAAAATTAATTAAAAATTTTAGTAGTCTTGTTACACCAATAACAAATTGTATGAGAGGAAAATAATTTTCATGGACAAGGGTAGAAATATAAAGCTCTAATTTGTTGAATAACAAAATTGTAATAAATCCTATTTTAGAATTACTAGATTTTAGAAAAGTGTTTGAGACTGATTGTGATGCTTTATTTGTGGGAATTAGTGTTATGTTGAGTCAAGAAGGGAAGCTAATAACATATTTTAGTGATAAATTGAATGAGGTAAGAATAAATTATTCTACATCTAATGTTGAATTTTATGCTATTGTGTAAGCATTGGACATTTTAGTCATCACCTAGTTACTAAGGAGTTTATCCTATTTACTAATTATGAGGCTTTAAAGTATGTGAACACTCAAAATAAGTTAAATAGTAGACATGCAGAGTGGGTGTATTTATTGTAGGGTTATAATTTTGTGTTGAAGAATAAATAAGGAAAATAGAATTAGGTATATAATGCTTTGAGAAAGTGAGTAGGGTTGTTAACTACTATGGTGAGTGAAGTAGTTGGATTTGAATTTATTAAGGAAGTATATGATAATGATCCATATTTTAGAATGACAGTTGAGAAATGCAACAATCCATTGATAGGTTATACAAGTAATGTTTATAATGAATACATTATTCAATATGGTTATCTCTTAAAAGGGAAATAATTATGTATTCCAATTTGGTCTATAAGATATTATGTATTAAGAGAATTACAGAGTGGTATTTTTGTTGAACATTTTGGTAAGAAAAAGACAATAAATTTGGTGGAGGAGAAGTAATTTTGGCCAAAGATGAAGAGAGATGTACCAAAATATGTTTCAAGGTGCAAGATATGTTAGGTGTAAAAATGACATGCACAAAATATAGGTTTTTACATGCCATTACCAGTTTCAAGAGGGACATGGATAGATTGAAATATGGATTTTATGTTGGGATTACCAAACACATAGAGAGGTAATGAATCAATTTTTGTTTTTGTAGATATATTTTTTAATAAGGTTCATTTTATTGCATGTAATAAAACCAATGATGCCACTAGAGTTATATAACTATTTTTTAAGGATATTGTGAGATTATATAGTTTTCTAAAAAACCTTACATCAAATAGGGACAAGAAAATTTTAAGTAATTTTAGAAGACTTTATGGAATAATATGGTGATTAATCTATAATTAATTAGTGCATACCACCCAAAAATAGATGGACAAATAAAATTTTTAAACATAAGCTTGAGAAATTTATTGAGATACACAGTGGAAGAGAAGCCCAAGCAATGGGACTTGGATTTACCATAGCTTGAGTTTGCATATAATAGTTCAGTGAATAGATCAACATGAAAATTAGAATTTTATATTTTTATGGGATAAATATTATGATTAATTTACATTTGGTATAGTTACTGACTATAAAAGGAGTTACTGATGATGTAGAAGTGTTTGTAGAACATATATAATAGTTACAAGAAGTAAGAAAAAAGTTATAGGAAAGTAATGAAAAGTATAAAGTAGTATTAGATGTCATAAGAATGTTAAAAATATTTTAAAATGGATATTTATTGATTTTTTTCTTGAGGAAATAGATATTTATGAAAGGCACATATAACAAGTTGAAGTACAATAAAATTGGACAATGCAAAATTATGAAAAAAATCAATGACAATGCTTATGAGGTGAGTTTACCACATAATTTTTATATCTCTCTAGTATTTAATGTTTTATATTTATATTATTTCCATGGAGAATATTGTGAAAGTGAATAATATGAATTATATTGGAAGTAATAGGTGCTAAAGAAGAAGAAAGAAAAGAGAGTGCAAGTTCTAGTTAAGAAGACAATAAACACAAGATAAGGAAGTTATGATAGGTATTTGGTATAATGGGAAGGATTAGTGTAGGAAGATAACACTTGGATTAAATAATGGGAGATGAATAATATTTATAAGAACAAATGGAAATAGTAAAACCATATCAACTTGTAGGAGCTGAGTTGTTTTCAACTAGAGGTGAATGATGCAGAAAAAGAGGCTAAGCTTTTAAAGGCCATAACTTTTGACCCATAGCTCTATTTGAGCCCATATTAATTCTAAAACAACCATATCTAAAATTTAAATTTAAAAATAACACATCCTTCCAGTTATGGGACATTTTTTATATTTTTTAGAGACCATACATGACCATTTGAGGGTCCAAAATTATAGTTTAATATTATCTTTAATTTTTTTCTAAATCTAAAATTTTTCTAATTTTGTAACCAAAATTGAAATTTATTTTAAATTAATTTAATAGGTTAATTTTAGTGTTTAGTTTATTTTTTTATATTTTTATATCTAAGTACACTTACATGCAAAGCTTACTAAAAATAATAATTTGAGTTTTATTTATTTTTAGAGTTATGAATTTTGTATGTCAACTCCAATTCTGAGTTGAGACTTATTTATAAATGGTTTGTAATTATTTAAATCATTAAATACAAATAAATAGTGGTTATTTTTCATATCTTGGCCTATTGTATTATTATTTGTCTTCATAGTAATCAAGTTCATTGATACAATCATCCAAATACACATATAAATTCATGCATAAAATATGTGAAGGCATTTACCATAATTCAAATAAAAAAAGAAGAGGCATTATTAAAATTTATTGGCATCATTGTGTACATAAATAAACCCCATTATATTGAAAACATTATTTCTAGTCTATCTTCTATATCAATTTGGAACTGGTGATGTCTAGAGAACCCATATATGAAGGAATATGATTATAGTTCCATAATGTTCCCCAAAACTTCTTCTATGAAAGGTCTAGGATATGGATCATGAATACAAACTATGTTTACTTATAATATTTATCCAAACAAATTATTATTCCCCATATCTTATTATTTTTCACCATCATTGGGCTAATCCATTCCATGTTTTTGAATATAATGATGATTCATACAACTAAAAATCTAGCTTTAATTTTCATGTTGAGGTTTAACTAATATGGCCTCTTCCTTATAGTTTTCATAGCCACTTTTGGATGAAGTTTCATAGTAATTGATTCTATCTTTATGCCATGGATTTTGGTAAAATTCTTTGTTAAGATGTCTTCATATTATTTTAACAATTCTATCATTTAAAAAATATTCATTTCTTCCCAATAGTCCCTATTTTATATGACTTTGACTATCATTCATAGGCTATATTTTATAGTTTTATTTTTAGGGTTTGATAAAAATATTGAGTTTTATCTTCATTTGTTTCAATCAATTCCGTTTTCCTTCTCGAACACCATAGTTAATATTACTATGACTTCCTTCATTGTCTTTTTTAGAATCTTCTTTATCTATTTTTTAACATCTTACTAGAATATTTTGATATAATTTCTTGAGAACCTTCATGAATTTTTTGATCTTCTCTTTTTTATGGTACTATTTTTTTTCCAAATATTTTGATGTTGTCATCATCTAGGGATGTTAGGAAATACTGAATTTTTCCTAAGGTGTGGTATCTTTGGGTAGTGTTACTATGTATTGTCATATTTCTTTCTTGAATATTATGATATACCTTTCTGTGTCTTATTATTTTATCTATTTGTATTACATGTAGGATAATTATTTTGTGCAACAATATCTTGGATGTTTCTATTTTATATGTTAATGTATGGTTCTATCATTGTACTATTAAGATTATTGATAAATTAATTTGTATAATTTTTTATAGTATGTAATAGGAAATTTACAACATAATTCTATTGTATTGTTTAAACATTATATTGTATGTAATATATGTGTCATGGTGTGTTTTATATGTTCAGTGGTATTCTCAATAATTATTTTTTCTATAGTTTAGTGTGATTACTTATGTATCATCTTCCCATGTTTTCATGGTATCTAAAATATCTCCTCTTAATCATCTATGATTGATTAGTATTTAGTTTATTATTCCTCCAATGAATAATAATTTTATTCACTTTATTTTTAGGATGTATAATTGAAGTGTTGTCTTTCAATTATTTTTAAGTACAATAGTTTACAGACTCTCTTTTATGGTTTTTCATATATCCATGCTTCAACATCCTAACATATTCAATTTCCTCATGTTATAACTCTATTTAACCCTCCTAGTATGGTTCAAAGTCCCTAAAAAGTATGGTGCTTTTTCTAATGCATATATTCCTTCGAGATCATTAAAATATTCATATTCATATTTAGTTTTCCATATTTCTTGTATTTATATAACACTCATCCCTATTTATAGAAAGGCATGAGCCATAATACCATTGCATTTAAAACTTATATATTCATCTTAAAAAATAAAATATTTTTATAAGCAGTAAACCAAACTAGTGCTAACAAGATGGAGATTGATGGATTTTTGGAAATGAATTCCATTACCTTGAAATCTACTAATTTTTTTATTACCATAAAATATACTCTATTCTCTTAAACGATCCTATTGGTGTTTTTAGGCTATTATCAATCATTACAATGTCATAATCAACTATATGTAATACGGGTGCCCCCATAATATAGAGTTGAGCATAAAGAATAGTTGATATATATTTATTTGAAACAACCCCATTTTTTTGAAATTATCTTTTAGAACATCAAAGGCCCCATTGCATAAAATTAATGCTATGAAATGCATCACAAGAACTCTACAAGAAGTACTAGTAACCCACGACTAGCATCCTAATTGTCCCAAATGGATAAGGTTATGATTAACTAGAATGGAATTAAGCACATCCAAAAATGTCTAGTTATCTAATTGTCATATAAGAAAATGAGATATGATAGAATTTAAATAATTACGCACAAGGTCCAAATGATTTAACATAAGGGTCCACCTCACTAACTTTCTTAGGAAAGTCTTATCCCATCATGAGATCAATGAGTAGAGATCTCTAATCCACTACTAGATTAAACATGATAAACGATAGAGGATCTAAAGCCTTGGGGAATCACTCAAGAAAGGACTACTCCTTGTCCTACCCCCATTCATGACCACACCATGATCCATGGTCCTTTAGGATACATTAAGCCTTCATTACCTTAATTTATGAAGGCCACACATACAACATGTAACTTCATAAAGGAGAATTATTCTTAGTAACTAGATGAGACACCATGCACCTAGTTAGGGGTGGTTGATGTTACATATGTAAGCATCCTAATTCATATGCATTTAATTGGCATTGGGAAAATGATTACTCATCATGATATAAGAATACCATCCCATAATATATCCATAGGGATCTATACCTAAATGTTACTTACTTATCCTTTAGTTATCATATCCTATTATTGTATAACATAGGTTTTCACACCATCTAATTAGCATGCATATGACCACACAAGATTTCATTACTTAAATAGTCTTGATAATTAGATTATGTGTTCATTAGGGAATCTTATGAATTAGTAACTCATTATCAAGGTGGACTATTTAATCATATAACCAGGTGTAATCATTAAGGTTTCCATAGCTTATTAAATCTATATTCCAATTCTAGGGTACTTTATTGCTTTAATGAACACATATAAGGTATACCAAGAATTCAATTATAAGGATAAGTTTTGATTTTAAGCACACATATATCTACTCTGACCAATGACTATCTATTCTCATATAATCATTAATGACAATATAGCCAACTTCTAATAATCAATAGTTTCATTATAATCATCTAAATTATTAGACTTTTATAAAGCATGTCATATATCTAAATCAATATAAAACATTAGTGGTGTAATCCATAATCCATAATGTGGGTCCACATATGAAGATAATTAATCCATCTTACTTCATTGATTAGGCAATAGAAGTAAGCTCACTTAAATGATATTATGACTAATAAACATTTATCACTATAATATAGTAATGAAAACATATTTATTTGAATCATCAAGGGACTATTTACATATACTATATGAAACATCTTATTTTTATCCAAGATTATAAACTTTTTAAGGCCATGTCTTCAATAACAAACTAAAATTAAGAGTTGTCTATAACATCATTCTATTATCATAACCAAGAGGTAAATCTAAATAATAAATGGGCATTTCATGTTGTGAGAATGTCACCAGATATATTTCATCACAAAATCTATGTAAATATATACATAACTCCATTAAGGAAATTTACAACCTTAGACTATAGGCAAAAAGACAAAATTGATACGAGGATCCCATGTCAAGGTAGGGTAGAATAATATAAACACACCAAAATTGATTTTTGATTCTAGGCAATTAGTATGTTTCCATATCACATGACTAATGGTAAGTTTATTATTAAATTGAAACCAATGACCAAATTAGATGACTGATTTGCTTAGCCTCAAGCTTATTAATTTGTCTAATAGAACACAATAAATACACATATAGATGTAGGTGTTTGTTTTCATACAAAAATTACACACTTGATATTTTGAGATACATGTTTACAAGTGATAAGAGCATCAAATCAATCCAAATACTAAACCACATGCATATTCCAATAATTTCAATAGGTTAAGAGAAATAACATCAACATGTATGAGTTATCATAAATAAAAGTATACAATTTATAATAGAAGTGCATACACATATTGATAATGATGTCAAGAACTCTATTTGAGAATTAGCTCTTCCACAAGATAACATTGATACATTCAATAATTAAATAATATCTATAAAAATTAATACACTAAATAAATCCTATTTCTTCACTCATGTACACTCATTAGGAGAACTGTAATTAGAAAAATCTTCCATAATAACTATTTTTTCCTACACCAATAATTAGGAAAAAATATATCAATTATTAGGAGGCTAACTCATGCACACATTCCTATGAGCCTAACCATACAGTGGCCCTAACCATGCCAACCATTATCTAGGTCATTGATTCGGCCACATAGTAACAAGGAGGTCGAAATCAACAAGAAATTCCTAAGCCACT
Organism: Torreya grandis; assembly: GCA_037957365.1. Classification (NCBI taxonomy): domain Eukaryota; kingdom Viridiplantae; phylum Streptophyta; class Pinopsida; order Cupressales; family Taxaceae; genus Torreya; species Torreya grandis. The sequence goes on from JARHVA010008760.1 coordinate 152,355, forward strand.
GACTTGACTCATATAATGCATAATGAATAAAAAAGTAAACAATAATAGACATGAACCAAAAACATCCAAATGACCACCAAAAAAGGTTAGGAAACTCTTACAAGTTTGAAACAACTCAAATAGCCTCATGGATTTGGTGAAGGTCTATAGAATCATTATAAGAGAGATTTCAATATATTAGTTTAAAAAATTCATGTTTAAAAAAACCAATCGTATAGTTCAACTCCACCAATGCTATTTCCCAGCATGTAAGAACAATTGAAATAAATATAAACTATTAACCTAAGTTGATTATCATCTAGTTGATCTCCATAACACAACTGAGACTTTATACAACTCCATACATCCTCTAAGGTGTACTATGTTATCTTAAGGAAAACATCATATCCATGACATGTTGAAATATAGAATCCAACAAGAGTCTGATCAAACCAAGCATGCAAATAAACCAAACATACATCTAAGAGTAAGATTTCAATAATTTACCATACTTAAGTTATAAAACATTAAATCTGTTAATTTATGGATTTACCAAGACACGCAATAAGAATCTAGTGTACCATAAAAGTGATGTAAATCTAGGAAAAAAATTAACACAACCTACCATAATACCAAAAAATCCAATAAAATAATTCCTTACAATTTCATTCTCTACAATTTATTTATAAAGGGTGATGAAAAGGCACAACTCAGTTATGACATCATTAAATAATAGATATAACACATATATTGTAACCTACTATATAAAGTCAAAAAACCTCATCTAAAATCTCCCAAATTAAATTTATACTTAACCTAGGCAATTAAAAATGGTTTGGGTGGTTTCTAGAAGAGGAATCAATCAATTTTAAGAAAAATAATATAGTTTAGAAATTCATTCCACCAAACTATCAAATCCATAGAAAAATAAAGGTAACTTAGAATTCTACAGAGTTTCCAATCAGGATAAATTCAATGAACATGAATTTGGGTTCAACCTTCAAAGGAAATAACATTTCAATAGTTATGTTCATCATAAAGGCATGAAATAGTATTCCACCATAATTATTATACCCTCAAACCCCAAGAAATTTAAATCAATTGTGTAGCCATTACCAAAATTTCATTCATATGCATAACATAACTCATTGTAATAAGCCACAAATCAAATGATTTTGAACAAATGTTAGAGACTTAACTGGTCATCGGATGTTTCTACCATGACATATAGAAGTGGTGGTCTCCTCCAACTCAACCTATATTTCTACTATGTTCCTTTTTTTTGCTCTTTTCCTTCTCTAATAGTAGAGCTACACACATTTCTTTCATCAATTCCTCCTTGTCTCTATTACCCATCTCACCTCCTTTCCCTACTACCTCCTACATCAACCTATTTCACTAATTTCTAAAATATTCCTCCTTCTCCTACATAGATCCCTCTCATTTTTATATGATATAAATCCTATATCATATTGCTTACCATGATATTCCCTCCCCCTTGATCTTGTCTTATCTCCTTAACTCCTATAACCCAATCTCTTCCATATTCCCTTGGGTCCCATTTTCCTTTTCATGGTCAACAAAAAACAAATGGTAGTGCTCTCATGTAGGTTCAAATGCCTTCTTTCTTCTTATTTGATCATCAACTTGCTCCACTAAATATCTCTCATCATGCCTACCTTCCCTTTGTCCTTCCAACCCATCACCTCTTTCATCTTCTTCCATCCATCATCACCAAACAATTAATGGTGGTCCCCTCAATAGGCCTATGTGGACTACATCCATTTCTCATTGTATTGATCAAATTATCTTTTACCTAAATTAACATTCCTCTACACTCTAAGATAGTAAAATAATATATAAAATTAAAATTGATTAACTCATCCACCCACTCCCTCAAGCTGTCAAACATTCCTCCAAGCCAACAATGACTGATCACCTGACAAACCCATGTGGGTCCTCATCTCTCACATGCTAAAAACAATGTACCTTATGCCACTCATCCCTCTTCTCTTTCATCATCCTTCCCCTTGAGTTCCCAACACATATGTCTCCTTGTTAATGGATTGACGCTTCCACCTCTACTCCATGTACCAACTAAGATAAATTTAAAACTATAGCCCACATAAAAATAACAATGACCAAATACTATACATCCCCAATAATGTCAAATTGGCCATATGTAATGAAGGTATAGTAGTATATATGTGATTTCATGCCAACACACATGCAAAATCTTCTTATCAAGAGAGGGATTTTAAAAATTATGAACCACCATTATGGAGGATTGAGGGGATTTAATCTCCCAAGGATGAAGGCATGTATCCCAAGTGTATTTCACATATTTCAAACCAATATTTTCTAGAATAGTCCATCCATTTATCTTAGCTATATTTTTATTATCCTAATGGATGGTAATAAAGAAAGGTTATAGCCTACCTCATGTTCTGAGGTACATGGATGGAAGAAGGTAAGGAAAATTTTTAAGCAAGGGGGTCTCTCAGAGCTAATGCTATGGATTAAAAAGAATGATATTGACATTACTAGGGACTTTGTCATAGGATGGAATAAATGTATGGTGGTGATAAGGGGTATAAATATTAAAGTCATGGATGAATTCCTTGGGGAGGCCATAAACATGACATATAAAGGGGATAAGTCCTATAAAGACTAGACTAAGAAGTAGATAGTCCTTCAACACTTTTTCCATACAAAAGAATTCATGAGAACAGATAAGAAGGGTTTCCCTTAGGTGAATCTTCCTTGATAATGGTCAGCGATATGCCTTTAGGTGATGAGATACATGACTCTAAAGGGTAAGTATACATTAACAGTTTCTCATCTTTTTTCATTATTAAACCACTTCTTTAGTTATAAGATCAACCCACCTTTTTATCTACTAAAATTACTAGAATGCATAACCCTTACACACTAATTCATTGATTCTAACCCCATTCTACATTAGGGGTTTATACTATTGTTAGTTAAGCATGGTCAAACTTTAAAAAGGAAGGATGTCCCTCTAGGGGGATCCTTAACCAAGGAGGAATATTTGGAGGACTCTCTAGTGGAGGACCCCACCTCAAGGTCCTATCACCCATATGTTATTACTCCTCAAGCCAGTTTGTCTAAAACCTCTGTTGAATACCTTCCACTAAAGCTATTTGTTCCAAAGGCCAAACCAATCTTTGTATATGAGGGAACCTTTATGGAGGCTATCAAGAAGGGTAAATTCATTCTATCTAATGAGTTGAGGAATTATAATGAGAAAATCAACAATTTCAATAATAGGGTGTAGGAGGTTGCATGACCCTTGCTAGCCTTATCCAAGAGAGGAATGCCCTACATAGGAAAGTAAACTTGACTATGCAGTCCTTTGTCCATTCCATCAAGCTTAACTAAACCCCTATAAAGTAACCTTTGAAGGTTATAGATACCCCCCACCTAACATCCCCTACTCAACCCCTATTAAGAAAACTCCCCTGTAGGTATAGGTCTAGAAATGACCATGCATGATCCTCCTAGGTGACAATGCTAAAGGACCTAGAAATAGAATAAGGTCCAAGGTCTCTAAGATCAAGTGAGGAGTTCTAGATAAGGTATCTAAGGAGAAGAAGGAAACACTAGAGGGCCCCCCTCATAATCTTTTTTTTGCTATTTTATTTCAATGCTTTCAGAACTCTATTTTTAGTTTTTATTATTCGACCTTGATGGCATATTAATCTTTTGTATAATACTTTTATGGTTCTTGGATCCTTATAAAACCAATTTTATTTACCCGATCAAATAAAAATCAATGCCCAAATACATTTTACTAATTACATATATATATATATATATATATATATAGATATACACACACACAAAAAAAAAAAATTAAAAGCATATTAACATGTAGATGTAACTACTTATGCTTATGCAATAGAGATATATCTACATATAACCATTTATATGATATATATAAATATATATTTATTGATATATATAATATAATAATACATATATACATTTATATAATATACATATGTAATATATTATATAATTATATACCCACGCACTTAGACAATGAACAATAATTATAATGTAGTGAGTATCGTTAACCAAAATGCCTTTGGCCAAGTCATTCACTCATAACCCTTAGACTAAATCAAGACCAAAAATAACTAAACCAAGGTCACAACTAATCATATAAAATACAAGGCAAAAATGAAGTTGTTGAATGAGGATAAAATAACACTACCAACTCCCACACATCTCTTAACTAATGATGTCAAAATAAGATAAATAATCAAGGATGAAATATTACCCAAGACCAAAGAACAATAATGCAGTCCAACAATAAAATGGAAAATGACTCAAAATAGGACTAGTGGCTTAAGAACCTATGTTTTATCATTTTTAGTTATCTAAGTCATGTCTAAGTATATATTAACTTCCTTGTCATGTTGAATCTACCAATAACTCAACCACCGAGCTTAACTCATTGCTTGGTGCCTACATATAAAAAATAAGACATCAATAGTACCTAAATGATATCAATATAACAATAGTAAATCAATTAAAATCATCAAGATGAACTAATAATTAAATCATAGTCATCAATAGTTGAAAAGGAACTAGAGATAGTCTTGATAACCATGAACATGAGCATGCCCTGTGAAGTACAATCAACAAATGTAGAAGTGATCAATGTCTATTTGCATCAGTGACACATGCTAAATCAATATCATACAATAAAGTAACTATGTTAAATTAGAATATACATAAAATATGATAAAATAAATCCAATATAAGTAGTATGTATATTAGGATATACTAAATCCAATGAAAGCATTAATTGTGACATAAAATATCACATTGGCTATCTAAGGTACCTATGTCATAAACAACTAAAAACAAAACCAACATCAACTATCATCAGTCTAAGTTATACTAAAAACATGTTAAAGTAATCCATAATACAGTGTCTATAAGGGGCCACATAGTCTATTTGTGACATTATTTTTGGCCCATATCATAGGAAAATCCTGACTGGAAGTCTAACATCTTTTAGTACCAACAAATAAATTACCTAATACTTACCATGCTCTTTCTAACATCAAATTCACTTCAGTTCCTCAGTCTAGCAATGCTTTGGTGAACTCATGACATTATACCTTGACATCTAAATATACCATGGAATTTTTCCATATTCTTTTGGTTTAAAAAATATTTTTATTCTTGATTTTATTATTTTTTGTTCTCTGCATGTAGTACGTGTGTTCTTATTTATTCCAATATTTACAATTATATTGAATACTTTATAACAAGCACTTTTCATTCATCATTTTTTATATGTTCTTCAACACTATTATTTCTTATTCTTTAAATTATGTTTTCTTTATCTTCTAATTACTAATTTTTTTCAATCATATTTTTACTTTATTGCACTATATATATCACTTTCATCATTGTACATGTCTCTCCAACATGGGTATTTTACATTCTTCCCTACACCACTCTGTGTGAGTAATGCTACTCTTATATTATCAATGGTTTTATCTATGGTCATTTTATTTGTATTATTCTTATTCACATGTTTTCATAGATCTTTCACTAATGTTTTTTGTGCATAATCATACCCTCTATAGAGGTATTGGTTGGTATTTTTTCATCTTATTTATTCTCCCATAGTACCTTTTTGATATGTTGAGATATTTTAGTGGTATAATTGATATCATTTATTTTAATTCTTTATGTTTTACAAAATAGGAGATGTTCATATTTTGTCTCAAAAATATCATAACATCAAATAACCTAAGGGATACCCCATTATGTTTTGAGAAAATCCATTGAAAGCACCAATAACCCATTTTCCCTATGTGTTATAGAAGCCAAAACTCTGGATGCAATTTGTAATTCCAAAATTATAAATTACTTCCTGAGCTTTGAATCCTGCAATACACTAGCTCTCCATAACCAACAAAATCTGAAACTCAGAATACAATTTACAATTTATAAAATTTAAAATTGCTTCCCGAGTTCCACCTCCCATAAACCAAACAAACCAATGGAATTTGGAACTCAGAATGCAAATTTTACAAATTACTTCTTGAGCTCCACCTCCTATGAAGTAGTAACCAACAAAATGTAGAACTCATAATGCAATTTGAAAAATTGTAAATTTCACCTTGAGTCCTGGATCCTACCAAAAAACCAAGCCATAGAAGGTAGAAACCCAAACATAATTTTTAATTTTTCAAAATTACAAATTGCACTTGGATTTCCACCTTCCATTTCCAAGCAATTCAAACTCTCAACTTGGCAGACATTGGACTTGTTCCAAGCACCTCAAAGTTCCACCACTAACTACCATTAGAGTACTAATTTAAGGGATTTTGTATATGATTAAATGTGATTTTGGTGATTTTTTAATAATTATTTAATTTTCTAATTGTGTTCTTGATCTATGAGATTGACCTTCACACCATCAACCTCAAGCCACATACTAAGCAAGTATCTGCAAGCTTCAAGACACATCTATAAACCAATTGCCACATCATTTTCACCCTTTCATGGTATTCTCCTTGTGTTTTCTACCTTTATTCTTTAAATTTGAATATTTTTAAAATATTTCCATTCTTGAGAAAAGTTTTCAAATTCATTTTCTAGGGTTATTGTTTCTTATTTTGGCATCTTTTTTAGGGATTTATATTTGTTAAATAGGCATTGGTAAAGGTTTTTTTCTTGTCTATGAAGTCATTTTCCTCCGAAATATTGTAGTAAGTCATTTATGCTTTTATTTTTCAAAGTTTCATCGTAAAAATCCTAAGTTTTTCACTCAAAGATTCACAATCGAATCTAGGGCTTCACCTAAAACCAAGAGAATATTCCTCGTCATATTCCCAAAACATACACAGAGCATATTCCTTGAAGATACTATGGACATTAGACCTACATTGAACACCTCACATTTTCATGGATTTTACTATTATTCCAAGCACCTAGAATCCCCACAAGGTTTTAAATCCCTATGGACATTGGAAATGTTTTGAATACTTCCCATCCCCATGGGATAAATACCTAATTATAACAAATTCCTATATCTATGGAAATTTTAATTACTCAAAACACTTCCTAGCTCCATTGAATTGTCACCTACAATTATTACCTACTATTTCCATCAAACTTTTTACCTACACATAGCACCTCTTATCTTCACTAGAAATTATATTTGCTTCAATCACCTACAAACCCATCCATCTTTTGTAGTTATTTTTCCACATGCATCTTCTCCATATTTCATGTCTCAAAAAGAGATAAAGTGAAAATCAAAAGGACATGGAGTGACTCTTAGCATAGAGTCCAATACTAATGAGATAATAGATATAGATTTATATCACATTGACCTAGTGGATTTTAGGACCCGAATAGGTGTAGAGTTTTAAAATGATTGGATGTAGACCATCTATGACTCTAGGTTGCCACAAGTTATGACCTTTCCATTATCATTCCAAGTCCCTAAGTTGGTGTTGACACTAGCCCAAAATTATGATCTTGACAGAAGAGAAGTCTTAAATGACAAAAGGGAAAGAATTTTGGACCTGGGCCTTGATTTTATTGATTCTATATTTACAATCTCATAAATCAAGAGTTATCTCGACATAACTCTAGAGACATCCACATAATTATTTGAATACAATAGAGATGGATGTTAGAAAATGATAAATAGATAATGGCTTAAGTCCTCCAAGACTACCTCCATGATATTTCCAAAGACATTGTCAATAATTAACTTTAAAGATGAGGTGGGAGACATCATGATACTGTTACAAAGTATTAATGGAAATCTTGATGCCAATAAATTCCAAGAGTGGATGTACTAGAACATTTGGGTCATCTATTAGAATTTTCAATACTTTCATTGGGCTCAGCTCATAAGTGATTCCCTCCACAAGCAATTGATGGATGTGTGAACAATTGGAAAGTTTTTCATGACTTCTTACCTTATATACATATTGGTGAAAGGAAGATATTTTCTAGGACTTAATACAATACCTAGTGAAATAAATAGAGTGTAAAACTACTATCCTAACATCACATTAAAGGCCAATAGGCAACATTTTAGAAGAGTCAATGATGCATTCATATATTGTATCATTATCATGTTTGATAAAGAACTAGGGAGAATGATATTCTCAAAAGTAGAAACTACAAAAATTTCAAAATGTGGATATTACTTCATTCAATTGCCCACCTATTCATATATTAGGGAATCCAAATTTAGTGGTTACCATACACACTCCTTAGATATGTTAGTGGCAAGTGTGTACTAATGGAGTTAGTAAGGCAACTAATTGAGACTCATAATCTCCTTTCAAATAGACACAAGACAAGAATTCATTTTTAAATCTCTATTGGTATATACACATATCCCCCCTCCTCAAGGCCAAATGTGTTAAAGTAGAAATTGCCAAATGACCATGAGGACTATGGAGTCTAGGTCATTCTTTGATGTTTATGGAAATATCACCATCACACTAGCAGTTCTCACATACTCCCACATTCCATATTTTGAATATTATTGGGAGGACTTAGAGGATGAGGAGAAAGTCAGAATGAAGGATCATTCTAGAATGACCCTACAATAGATCAAGGATTATGATTTGGCATTGATCCCAGATGACTTAGTGGATGATGAGTCCCTAGTGGACCTAATTTATTATAAACATATTATCACTCAATCCTTACCACTAATTAGATAGTTAGCTCTAGAATATTTTTCTCTATTAGATAGAATAACACATGTGATCAATAAAATAATCAATTGGTTGAGAAGTAAAAGAGATTAAGTAATAAATGAGATAATAGGTATTAGAGAGAAGGTTTTAAATCTAAAATAAGAAGGGATTCTCTATCAGTAGAGGGTCCTAGTAGCATAATGGGTGAACAACCAGAAGGGCCAATAACCTCATAGAAGAAGAAGAAAAAATTAAGGCCAAGAAGGGGCAATCAAATAAGGATGGGGTAGTTACAGGCCAACTAATTATCATCTTGTTTGAAGACATAGAAGCATTATGATCCTCCATAGCCTCAACCCCAATTTATATTATTCACCCTCCACCTATGTATATTGTTATTGAAGCCCCAAGACCTTCACTTCCTATTTCCACTTCCCCTACATCTCAAGTTTCCACTCCACCTCTCATTCCTACCACCTTGCCTAACACAATAAGCCCATTAAAACTCATACAATCAATTCAAGTGGACACTCAAGGTCCCCCATTAGTGGATACTCAAGTTTACACTCCAATTTCTCTTCATCCATTTTCAATTTCCCCTTTAATTTTACTTCCCTTTACTATTCCATTCATAATTCCTTCCATTTCATCGTCATCGGTCTCTAACACCACTCAATAGTACATAGCCATGAACTTAGTCATCATGACTTCAGTTTCATAGGCCATCCTAACTCTTGGGATAAATATTATTAAACCTTAATCCCTATTAATTTTCCTTACATCACCAAACTTGAGTGTCCTAACACATTTAATAATCCATTTAATGCTTTGGCTTCAACCCTTCCACCCATTCTAACATTTAGAATCCCTATGTCATTTTCATCTTTCACACCCCCAATGGAAAATTGTTTCCATTGTCCCCACCTCTTCCACAACACCTTTAGTGGAGATAGGAGAAACACAAGTTCTTAATGCAAATGTGTATTTTTGACAATTGACGGAGATGGAATTTCATAGGTATTTCCTGAGCAATGAATGGAAACATTTGCATAGAAATCTATGGTTGTTGCAGTGCTTACTAGTGAAACAACCTCAATTTTTGATTATCAGGTGATAGTATAAATTTAATAAGATGTTACCCCCAGTTGGCTAGAACAAATAGTGAGAACGAAATGAAATAAAATACTTTCCCCAAGCATATTAGATTTTGGTCTATCAGAGATAATGAAGAAGTCCAAGTATACTCACAAAACCTTATATAGAATACTAAGTGATTATAAAGGGGAAATACATCTTAAAATTGTAGTCCCCCACATCGCAAGAACCAACAGGAGATCTTATGGTCAAGATGTACCTTGGATGGCCAATAAGGGAGGGGATAAAACACAATTTTCAATATGGCATAAACTCTCTCTTTGAGAGAATAGATCAGGATAAAGCCACTAAATATTAATTGAAAAATAAATTGGATAAAATCACAACTGTATTTAATATGTTTATAGAGCCTAATGGATCATCGATATAACTAGAGTCAACACAACTAGTCAACCAAATTTTGGATTAGGCAAAAATTGATGTGGTGACTAAAATTGTGTGTATGGGAAGGGAAACTAAAGAATGGTTAGATTAAATTATTTCCAAATGCAATAAGATTATTTCTATAATAATGGAACATTGTGAAGTTGTTAGACAAATAAGTAATATCCTAAGAGAACATGTTAGTGAGTATGAGGGATAAATACAAAGCTTGAATGTATATTATCCTAAGTAGATAGTTATGAACTCAATCGATATGAATATCCTCCTTGTTGAAAAGATACTAAAGAATGATGCAAAGTAAGAGGAATTACATAGGGTAGATTAATTCTAGATATGTACACTTATAGAATCTACCCATAAAGCCAAGTTTGCATATGATAAGGCTATTGATATGTTGTATGACATTAAAGGAATGTTGAGTAAATTGTCATGTATGCCAGTAGATGGTTTATATAACCTATTTCCAGTAGATGAAGTATAGATAAAGTTCAAGGAAGTAGTTGAAAGTAAATATATTAAAACTATAGTCTTTACCTTAATTTCTATTTATCGCTATATCAGGTATAAATATACATTAATTAAGATAAGAATAAAAATGTAGGGAATCAAGACTTTGAGGAAGGAACTTTTTGATACAGTAGAATATTGTGCAACCTCCAACCTATACTCCCTCATACCATATGAATAAATAATCCAAGACATATTCAAGATTTATGATTCATATGTTGAGAAGCTATAAGCTGAGAAAGATAAAGAGGTTGAGGAAGTTTTGGAAATTGATTAATTCCATTCTGTTCAAATATTTCATATTTTGTAATTTTAGTATTGTAAAAACATTGTAAAGTTTTATATTGTAAAATTTCAACTATCTTTTATAACTCTTTTTGATAAAGATAAATATGTATTTTATACTTTATATTTTTTGATCAAGTGAAAGTTTTAAATAACACAATTGAAAATTACACTTTCTTTTTTGATAAGTTATAAGTGCTAAAGTTGTAAAAGCATATATTAAAAATTGAATATTTAATTTTGAAAAAGTGACATGACTTACAAGTTGTAAAAGTCTCAATTCTAAATTGAAAGTTAGGGTTTTGTAAAAGTGACTTGAGTTACTTCCAAGTTACCTTTTGTTTAAACATTGAGTTTTATTTTTGATGCCACCCATTTTATATGAAGAGTTTCATAACTACATAGAGAAGACCCAAGGCATTGCATGAATATATTTTAGTTGCATCTATACCACATAAAGTTAAAAATCACACCTATCTCTTTTATGCATCCTTCAAAACCATTTCACAAAGTCAAGGATGCCAAAAATAGGAGATCACAACTCTTTTTGCATGAAGTTCCAGATCTGCATGATTTATTCTATTGGGCATTGAAGTTTTGATAACTAAATCTCATTTATGAGATATTTATATAAATATGGGTAGACCCCATATCCAAATATATATTTTTGTTTTTAGTGATATATTTATAAATTTTGAATGTATTTTCTATAAGTTGTAACCTTGAAAACAAAAAGTAATTGAAGATTTGGCTTTCTTGTATATGAAATCCCTATGTATGCAAGTTATTTGATTATTTATGGAAGTTTTAATTATTATTTCAGTCAAAATAAATTCATTTGTTTTAATTTCTACCCTTATGAAATTTTGTTTAATTAAAATAAATAATTATTTTCCCTTCTATGAAAAATAACAAAATATTGCGTCTAAATTCCCATTTACATGAGTTTGTGCTAAAATAAATTTAATTTTTTTGTTCTATCATGTTTATCAAATAAATAATTAAAATACACTAAAAATATTTTGTGTAACCACCAATTGTAGTTTTTCAAGTTTCATTATCAAACCCCTTTCCTAGTCAAACCCTAGTTTAGGATTAAGAGCACTAAAGAAGTGGAATTTCCATAAAACTAGTATTTTATCAGTTACACCAAATTTAGTGAAAGTAAACTAGATTTATATAGAGATTAACCTAAATTATCCAAGGTCCCATGGCTTTAGAGGATTTTCCATTGTATCATTAGGTATTTTCACAATAATATATAAAATCAAAATAGGTGTAAAACATATGTGATAACAGTTTTTAGCATTCCCGATGGGACCCAAAAATTACAAAGATATTGGTATTATTCTCAACAATCATTTTACAAGATTTTTGAAAATACCAAAATCAATTGATGACTCCATTGGCATATAGATTCAAAGTTTCAAGTTTCATGTATGCCAAGCAAAAAAACAAGATCATCTACCAAAGGTAAAAGGGCTAATTTTTTAAAATTATCACTTCCATATAAAAAGAGATCAAAAGTAGATACCCCTCAGCCAAGAGTTTATCCTTTAATTTTGTTTTCATCTTCCTTCAGTAACTCCTATCAGTTTCATACCTCCCATAATGGCTACAAATTTTGTCACTTTCAATGGAGGCAACCCATTTCAATTAGTCTAGTATGATGATATACCTACTTCAACTTTGAAAAGTCTAACATATTATACTAGTGAAACTTCCACCACTCTTATGGAACACATACAAGATATTGTCAATATGTGTTCAATCCATAATGTGGTACAACGTAAAGTTGCAATTAGACTCTTAGTATCCTCTTTCAAAGGTAAAGCCTTGTAGTGGTACAAAGGCCTTACTCCCACTTCAATATGAGTTTGGGATGATTTAAGTGCTACACTATGTATCTAATTTGAAGATAAGAGTGACCACCTTTCCCTAGTTGAATAGTCAATAATTATTCAACACACTCCTCATGAGTTTATAATTGAATTCAATTTTTTATTCCAAAAAACATGGAATATAATTCTTGCCTTGGTTAAACCTAATGCAAATAATGCTTTCTTATATTACTTGAGAGACCTCAATAGTGATATAGCTATTATGATTTAGTAAATGGGTGGTACCACACTTATTTATGCCTATAAAATTGTAATAAGGGCAAAAAATTACTTAATCCAAGTTAGGAAAATTTCCCCAAGGCCACCAATGCCTCTATTTCTAAAAATAGCTCCCATTCCACCACTTACAACTGATCTAATTCTCACCATGAGTAAAGTACCAACTTTGACTCCCTTACCTATAGATGAGGTATATGAGGTTAAGTCACTACTCAAGAATTTTAGAAATGAGTTAGTAGTAATGAAGAGGCATCAAGCCTAGAAATACAAGCCTTTTCAGTAGACTAACCCTACATACCAACCCAATAGGAAGCCATACCAAGGAGATATACATCCATACTAAGGAAAAACACAACCATAGGGTTAAGTTATGTAATTAAAACCTATAAAAATATGTGATATACCTACACTAGGTACTTATAAAGTTATTTTACCTATTCAACATAATCTAGCTCAAGAGTACGAGTGGTATTATCCTTATAATCAACCACATAACTAGAATAATTATCCTAATGGTGTTACTAGTCAAACCTTGATGGTGTAGGACATATCAAGTATGCAAGGAAAATAATAATAATCTACTTCCTAATAAGTAGATACATAAGACCCTGATAAGGGTGAAGCAATTATTCTAAACTGGCAAGATGATGAATTTTATGATATAAATCAAGAGGAAGCATTTTTCAATGTGGAGGTCTAGTAGCAGCCAATACACATTCAAATAAAAGATAAATATAATGTGATCATCCCTTAGGGTGGATCAAGCCTCACCTTCCAAATTTGCACTAGAACTTGTAAAGAGAAACACAATACAAAGGTCACCCTTTGTACGTACGAGCTAGCCCAAATTTAAAGTGCTAACTCCAAATATTGTAAAAGAAGACATAGCTCCTAAAAAGGCATAGAAAAAGGTTGGTAATATTACTTTTAACATTTTTTAGAAAATTAATAAGACTAATTTGAATGTCATTATATGGGAATCATTATCTATCCCTGCAAAAAGAGATTTGTTGCAAGAGGGTTTGAAAATTTTCTAGATAACAAACAAGGTTCTAGCCAAGAGACCTAGTTCTAGAACTAATTTGTGTCAACCAAAAACTAAACCTAAAAAAGATAAAATGGTAAGCCTCACCTATTCTATCTTTAAATTATAGTAGGGAAGCATCTCATTCATAATCACATGGTAGATTTAGGGGCTAGCAATGCAGTGATGCCCTAGGTATAAAATATACACCCATCAATAAAGGAGTAGTAAAATTGGATGGAGTTGTTATTAAAATAGTAGAAATAATAAAAGGATTAAATATCACTATTCATTCCTTTCCAATCTTGTCAATCTATCAAGACATTTAGGTTATAGATATTTCCCCTTACTTTTCCATTTATCTTTCAAGAGATTTCACTACAAATATGGGAGGATATATATCTATAGATTGGTCTCACATGTTACTTCAAATGAGATATGGATCAATATTAATAATAAGAGCTTAACCAATTACAAAAGATCATATTGATCCATATAATCCTATTCCCCCTATGGACATGAATTGCATACTAGAAGACTAGAGGAAGAGAATGATCATGAAGTTACAACACCTATATAAGGGATTATAGACACTCATCTAGATGAATGGGGATTAAACTTTGAATTTTATCATTATGAATTTGTATAGGAAATAGGGTTGGATACATATTAAATTCATGAAAATTATGCAATTATCTCAAACATAGTCAAACCAATTGAAGATATTGAAGGGATGTGGCAATTGTTATTCAATGGTTCAAGAAACAAAAATGATACAAGTGTAATAATTTTATTTATCTCTCCATATAAGGATAGTTACTTCTATTCTTTCAAACTTTAGTTCATCTACATGAATATTGGAGTTGAATATGAGGCTTTTATTCTAGGCCTATAATTGGCCAAATAAAAAGGAATCAAGTTCTTACAAATATTTGGTGATAGTGAGCTGATTATCTACCAAATGAAATCCAAAAGTGTAACCAAGAATAATTTGCTAAGGTCTTACAAACATAGGGTTTGGGACCTATTAGAATAATTCACTACTCTAAAAATTTAAGTGGTAACATGATGATTGTATGGCCTTTTTAGGATCCCAATATAACCTACTAATAGAACTAAAGAATAAAAATAGCCAACATATAAGGTTGATAGTAAGGCCATGTGTCCCTGATAATGCAAAAAATTGGCAAGTATTTGAGAGTGATCAATAAACTATCAAATTTTTAAGAGAATAATATAATTTATTAGATAGGAACAAGCCAAGACTCTAAGACCAATATGGAGATCAAATTATCTAGCTAAAGATGAACAAACTACCTATGGGTCTTGTTACTCTATAGAACATATTCAATTCAGATGATCAACTAAAAGGAAAAAAGAACATCATAGTAAATGAAGAAGATTTTGATCTAGTCATCATATCAAAAGGAAAATAAAATAATATAGGAAAGGTATGCAATGCTTCTCAAAAGCAAGATTTTATTCATTATGTCAAGAATTTGATGATAACTTCACTTGGATCTATCATGATCTAATAGGATTTGCTCTTATCTTAGCCCAGCATACAATAGATTTGGATCCAAATACAAGCCTGTAAGATAGAATTAAAGACCTATTAATCCAAAAATTGAGCCCCAGATGAAGAGTGGGATATATAAGTTAATAGAGGACAATATTATTTTTGTTATCAAACACTCACCTTGGGTTGCAAATTTGGTCCCTATAAGAAATAAAAATGGTGAAATTAGGTTGTGTTGATTTCAAGGATATGAAAAAAGAATCTATCAAAGATCATTACCCCTTGCCTCTCATGGAAAAAATATTTCAAACTGTATCAGGATCTAAAAATATTTCTATTCTAGATGGTTATTCTGGCTATTACCAAATCCTAGTGTAGGAATAAGAATAATTTAAGACTATTTTCACCATAAAATGGGGTACGTATGCATACAAAAAGATGAAATTTGGTCTGGTGAATGTTGGTGAAACATTTTAGAGATCCATGCACATGGATTTCAAAAGCTTGACAAATGAGATGATCCTAGTATATCTAGATGATAATACTTTCTCTTCAAAGCATACTGATGCACATCTAGACCACCTTAGAAAGATTTTTGAAAGATGTATAGAATTTGGATCCCAATAAAAGTTTTTTCATGGTCCATAAAGGGAAACTAATAATACACATACTATCAAAAGAGGGTCTTGAAATAGACCCCAAAAAATTAGTGTTATATCTACATTAACACTACCAATCCATAAGAAAGGACTACAAAGCTTTCTTAGAAAAATAAAATTTATAAGAACACCTTAATACAATGATAAATAAGGTCATTCTTTTTATCTAGAAATAGGAAGGAAAAGTTAGATTTAAACCCATCAAACATGTTATTTCCTAGGCTCCTACCCTAGTCAACCTAAACTATGAGAAATATTTTATTATCTATCATTTTTGAGGGGAGGGAAGCATCTTAACTATTTTAACTCAATAGAATCAAGAACAATTTGAATAGGCAATATCTTTCTTTAGTCAATCCCTAAAATATTATGAATAAAATTATAGTTTTGTGGAGAAGCAGGTATATACGATGATTAAAGCCCTAAATAAATTTAGGCATATGCTCTCCAATAATAGAATTCATCTAATGGTGAGTCATCAAAGTGTCAAAGAGTTCCTACTAAGCCAGGAGATAAATGAAAAAAGAGAAGTATGGATCACAAAGGCCATGGTGTATAGCTTGGACATCCACATCACAGAGCTTGTAAGATGAAATAGATTATGTGAATAACTAGCTTCTGATATCAAGATTGTTGAGGTAGTATATGAAATAATATATACTCAAATTACACCTCAGCTAGCCAATCTACCTCTTTTCAACAAATGGATCCGTGCTTTTGGTAATGTATATACATCATGTGTGCTTCTTCTATGACAAAACCCACATTTTATTTATTTTATCTCATTGTAATTTCATATAATATGCCATTAATTTCCTCATTTATAGTAATTAGGGGGTATCTTCTCTTGTCCATTTTCCCATCCTTGATAATATCCTCCTTTATATCATTAATAATTAATTCATTGATACCTTTGGTATCCAAAATCTCCTCATAGATAACTATTTTCTTGGTATCCCCATAAATATCCCCTATAGTATCCTCTGAGGTATCATTTGTGGTACCCTCCCTAATATACCCATTGATATCATCCTTAGTATGCTCCTCAATAGTTTTTAAATTTATACTTAGGGTAGGTGGTTATATGGGGTGGTACCATAGGTGGTTAGAAAGGTGTTTGTTTATGAGACATAGGTTCTAAGTTTTCTCCTACCATAGGAGGAATGGGTATTTTTATCAATTTTTATACTACTTTTGATCTTGTGGTTAGTTATTTGAGATCTTAAAATGAGTCCAACCTAGGTAAATCTTGTTAGTAATTCCTAAACAATCCACACATGGTGAAATATGTCAGTTGATTTGTTAGTGGGGCCACCTCCATTAATAGGCACATGTATCTTTGTTGATCATATAACCTACAAGTCCCACATCATAATATTTATTTTTATAATAGGAGGTTGGATTGCTGGTGTCATTATAATAGGGTTATCTTGGGATAGGGCCATCCTTCAAATTGGTTTAGTATATTTACACTCTATGTTACTATGGCCTTCTCGAAAACATATTTTTCACCATATTTTGGCCCATGTTGTTGAAATTAAGGGTGAATTATTTATTTTAGGCTTCATTTTTACTTATTTTCATAATAATAATTATGTCAAATCTTGCTCCATATTTTCAAATTTGGTTTGCATTAATGTATCTTTGTTTGTTTTTCATGTTTGTGCTTCTAGTCAATTTGCCCTTTCTAAGGCTTCAGTAAATGTTTTAAATTATTTGCCATTAGTGGTAGCTCTTAGATGGGGTAATAACATGAATACAAACCATCCTTTGTTTTTATGTTAGGGTTTATACTAACTTATTATTTTTTTGAATATTTTATTAAAATATTTGACTTTTTATTATCTTCTTGAATTTTATCTTTCATTTTATTGACAATTGTTTTGGATGTTATTGAATAATAAAAGTCACTTTTAAAGGCATATTTTATTTTATCTAATGTTTTACTATGCATTGGGATAATACTCATGTACATTTTTAATGTATCATATTTTAGCATAGCAATAAAATCAAATATCTTAACTTGGTTATCTATGATGTTAAGGAATTTTATAATTTGCTTCTAGTGCAAACAAATGTGCTTCCACATCTTTAGTATCTTTTCCAAAAAAAGGTAATTCTATTTTTTTTTCCATTTTGGTTTGATTAATAATTGCATTTCCACTTTTTTATTGATCGATAGTAATTTGTGGTTTAATAGTTTGTTGTTTCATTTATTTATTTTATATTTTTCTTTTCCTTGTCATATTGTTTTTTACTTATACTTTTATTCCTACCTTTATCTGGTGGCACCTATATCTCAAAATAAACTTTTCCTAACACATATTTGAAATATTTTACTATTTCTATTTCTAAACTCCTAAGTTTATGTTTTGTATATCTACACATACACACATGTAGACACACATGCAAGTGCACGCATGCGTACGTGCACGCAGATGTGCACGCATGCACGAACACACACACAAACACACACACACACACACACACACACACACACACACACACACACACACACACATTTACCCTCAATATATATTTTATTTACATGGTTTTTATCTTAATTTTTTTAGATGGATAGGAATGAGGGTTGGTTAAATGGGGATTTCCTCAAACAATATCTTTCATATGGGAGGAACATGTCATTTAGCATCTCATATTTTCCTTCATATTTATATTTTTATTATTTAGTATTTTTACTAATATTTACTAATATTATTATTTATCATCTATTATTTCTATTAAATTATCTTCCTCTCTCAAACCCATTTTCCACTTATATTATTTTTTATTTCTCTATTATATTTATCACCAAATTCTCTAAGTTCATTTTTTTATTTATTATTACTTATTTTCTTTCCTATGTATCTTTTATCCCACTACTATCTTCTTCATTCTTTTATATACTTACTATTCTCTCTTCTTTTGTCCAACTTAATCTTATTATATTTGGTAGGGATCCTCCTTGGCTTCTGAATATTATCTTTTACATCTTACATTTTTATTATTGATTCTAATTATTTAAATGATGTGTTTTTTTATGATATCAAATTCACATGTCCAATATGTGATTTTTGAATCAATATTATATTTATTACCCATCTTTGTGTAGTCCTAATATGTGATTCAAGAATTATTAGAGTTGATTTTTGATTTTGTGTTATTATGGTTTATTCATATACATCTTCTTCTAACTCAATTTTTTCTTCCATCCTTTCCATGAAAAGCTTCACCTACTATCACATTTGTCTTCTCTCTTCTTAAACTCAAATTTTTCATCTTCTCCTCTCTTTTTAATATCTATTTTCCACATTTCTTCTAATTGTTTATTTTCTACTGCTAACTTCATTTGTTGTTCTACATCTCCCATTTTAGTTTCCTCTATTCCTTGATTTATTTTCTAATTTTATTTTATCTACTCTTTTATTTTTCATCTTACTTTCATATCTTCTCTCTTCATTATTTACTCTTGCTTACACTTTTTATTTCTTTTTTCCTTTCATTATTTTCTTCTTTACCTTCTTTTATCTCTTCTAATCTCTTTATTATCACTATTCCTTATTCAAATATTTTTTAAATTTATTACATTATTATTTAATCCATTTATCTCATCCCTAAACATTGTGTCTTATTTTTCAATATTCATCTCTTTTTAGATCCCCTCTTGGCTTTTGTCATCCCCTATGCATTTGTCCCCATGCTAAAAATGTTTACTGCTCCCTATTAACCTACCTTAAATTAATAACATGGGGATAAATGTTGGGATTATTTTAATAAATATTCATCTTGGAGCTTCCATACACTATGATTTCACGGCATCAAAGCTCATCCACCATGATATTTCTCATGCTATGATATATTAATCTAATGTGGTTTCAAATCATTTTTTCTACCACTTATGTCCATGGTCAATCCATTTCTTCAAAATTTTAGACCTTTCCATTATTTCACTATATATGTTTATTGATTTTTAATATTTATCCTTTGGTTTATTTATCTAATTTTAAGATCCATGGCCACAATATATCTACAAATGTTACCCAAAACTCTTCATCCTATGGTGTATAAAACTCATCTTCAACTTGATCCACTATAGTTTATGTTCTTTTTACTCTTGTTAAATATATTTTTTTCTTGTATTATCCCATAAATATTCTATTTAAATTATATATGGTTTCCATAATTTCAATGGGTAATTATCCTTAAACATTAGTCTTATATAACCTAAGCTTAGACACTAATTGTTGACACAAAATCTATACTATGCCTTCAGTTCATAGTTATATGTTCCATATTTCATTAATTTTATGGGGACATCACCCTATTATATTAATTTGACATACATCATTAAGAATAAATAAACATAAAATCAATGACACATAACATAACTAATAATTCAATATTCACTTGTTGTTAATATAGTGCACATAATTACATATATCAGTTTCATAAAATACATGATATTATAAATTTTTCATGATATCCATATAATTAATTATTAAGAATAAAATAATACACATTATCCATAGACACATCCTTTCTTAATGACTATATGATCTTAGTTTTATCTGTGATATGCCACAAAGTAGATTGATACCCTAAGAGACATTTGTAGCTTCTTAATGCCACAAAAGAATAATAAGTTTTTGATGTTATCTTTATGTTCCAATGAATAATCCCACCAATATAATAATTGATGATTCTTAAGTGTTTGTCTAACTAATGTATCTACACCCATACCATTCTCTTATGAAACTCTATTTGATCCAGGGGTATATTGATGCTCAACAGGGTCTACTAAGTAATTATAACCTTATGTTCTTTCCTTTAATAATAATTAGTGTAGATATTTCATGTTGTTTAGTGAATTTAATGTGTGTGTATCCTTATATAGACTCTCTCTATCCCAAATAATATTTGATAGCTATATGATTTCTTGGACTTTCCATCTTTCTTCTTAGGTTTCCTAGGCTCCCATTTGGCTTATCATGGCACCTTAACTTAGTATAGTTTAGTTTATTACAAACATTACAATAATTATTTAAATTTACTTATTTATAAATATGCTTTAGTATTAGATCCATTATAAACAAAGGTCTAGATAGAGTTAGATCCTTGTGTCATAGGCATAGGATTGGGAAACCATCCCTATTAATACTTATGTTACACATAGTTTTTTTGTTATGTCTAATTTATATTATGGTACTTAAACACCCCATAAGTATCATAGAATATATTTGATTTATTCGCATGTGATTATGCATCTATTGAGATAATATAAGTGTAGTTCAATCATACCCTAATCATATAATCTGTACTAGGAATATGTGTAATATTTTAAGTTTATAACATAAGTACCATTATCATAATAATATTGTGTATTATCTTGGACATGTGTTTATTACTTTTCATTATAGGATTATTATGAAACTATCATGTAGTATAATAATTAAATGTTAGTGTTTTACGTGTACCACACCTAATTTATTATAAAAGCAATCTAGGATGTGATTGAGTAGAGAGTATATCTATATAATTTATGAAAAATCATTGTCTAAGTGGATTTTGATGGATGTGTCTCCTTATAAATTTATTCATTCTATTATAAACATGAAGAATAGGTTGAGCCTTTTTAGGTTACTCAATGAATATATATTGTTTATGAACTATCATATATGGTTGAAGGGGACATTCATATAGAATCACATGAACCGTTACCACTTCATTATAAAATAATTACTTTAACTACATATGTACTATATATGGTATGACATAAAGTTTTTGAATCTAATTACGTCTTGATAATAAATTTAAAAACCCTACACAAGGTAAAAATGTAAATTGAGGGGCCATATGTGTTAGACCAACCTATAGTGGTAATATGATTTCACCAAATTGAACTATAAATATGGACATTGAATCCTTTAATAAATATTGTTTGAGGAATTATATCTCTATTTATATATCCAAAATGTTTAACAAGTCTTATAGTACACATATTCACACTTAAACCTTTATCAACCATAACATTGTATATAGGTTGGTGATAAATATGAGCTCGTATGAACAATGAGTATAAATCTAAATCATCATATAATATCTCATGATATCCAAATGTAAGGAGTGATTTATATGGTACTAAGATATGATATGTACCAATTATTCCATTCAATATATGTTGGGGCTTAGTATGAGAGTGGAAAGAAACTTATGGAGGATGTGCATTATATGTGTAATGCATATACAAATTATCTGTCAATTTTTTATTTGTATGCTTAGTAAAAATATCACCAAATATATTAGTTTTTTGGAATTTAGTTAGTTATGGATATGTATTATCAGTATATGTACCCATGTCAATGATAGTTTCATCTCTAAAATCTTTTATCTTGTGTTTCAGGCTAATGCATGTATTAATAATATGCCTTAGTGATCAATGATAATCCCAAAAGTCATTATAATAAAATCCATTTGGAAGATTTATACTCATATTAACTTAGTTTATGTGATGGAGTGATATAAGATGACATTAGAGTGACTTTTGCATATACTTGTATGGATATTCTAAAAATTCTCTCAGCTTTATATTTTCTAGATCAAATAATAAAATATGCTATGTTGGCTCTAAAACAAACTTCTTATTTTTATTTGAATCATTATTATTATAACTTTAATTTACCTTATAAAGTGGTTTGTTCTAATTATTATTTTTTAAATTAGAAATTACATTCATTGTATACTTGAACTTGTGCATTTCCAATAAGTTGATATTTCTTTTCTTAACTATGTGACATAGATAATTAAATGATTGAAAATTATTATACAAGATGGATTAATGTATAAGTGGAAGAAAAATTTACTTAAACATGTATTTTAATTCCTTTTCTACCATAGGATTCATCATATTGGATAGTTTAGTGTTATATAATTATATATAATGTGAAATGGGCTGATTGGAATCTTGTTTGAGCATATCAAATTGAGCATAAGAAATATTCTCACTAATGTTAATGGAAAAGTGTGATAAGAAAAAATTGGAAAAGGGATTGAATAAAGAAAATTATTAATATGGTAGGTCATAAAACCATCATAGTGCATATTCCTTTTTGGGTCTTTGTAACAACTTAATAAACAATGTATCATTGGACAAATAAGACAAATGTGTTACATGAAATGCTCTAAAATATTGTTTAGGGTCATCTTTATCATAATATAATTTTAGATTAAGTACCATGAAACTAGTTTGTAAAGGATATACTAAAATATGTGGAGCTAATTTATTATGCAATAGATTCTATGAATCAATATTTTGATTAGTTATTAAATCATTTTGTTCCATGTACAAAACCTGAGTTTTTAGATATGAGAGTTGTTGCATAAGGGATTGGGTATTTGTAATAGACTGAGTGCTAACCAAAGGTAGAGTATTGACATATTTATTGAGTATTGGTATATGAATTTTTTGAAACCCTTGGTTTTCCCCATTGTAAATGTTATTACAAAATCTATAGATTTATTAGCCATGATTGCATTTTTAAATTCCAATATGGTTTACAAGATATTATGGTAATATTTTGGTTGTTCATGAATATCTTACCATAAATTATTCATAAATTTCACTTATTAGGCTATTTTATTTCCAATTTAAAGGTGTAAGGACATCATGATACACATCTTGAGTTTCAATGTTATACTGATTGTATCTTTATTGTTCTGATGTGTTATCATACACTTCTATGTGTTTAAATTGTCTAATATTATTTGAAGGTTCTGATATTCCCTTTTTCTTATCCATATTATATGGTTTATCTATTAAATTTGAGTATGATCAAGAGTTTTACCACTTAACCTATCACTTCTTCTCAGATAGGTAGAAATGACTTCCTTAGATTGCATAAAATATGAAATGAAAACTTGAAAGAGGGTGGATAATAAATAATTTACTTGATCAAAAAATCTTAATATAATAATTATAAATAAAATAAATAAGGAAATAAACCCTATAAGCATTAATGATTATAGTTTTATAATATTACACATTAAAGAGGATCACCAATATGTTTTATAAAAAATATATGATAAGTTGGTGTATTTAATCAAAATTATGATAAATAGTTGTGTAAAATCAAAATGTATAAAATAAACATAAATTAAAATTTTCTAATTTAATAATTTTTTAAATATGCTAAAAGTGGAAATACATAGAAATAACTAACTTAATTTACTAGGATATTTAGGACTGAGATAAGGACTATCTAATCAATTGTGTGGCTAAGTATAGTTTTTATGAATAAGGAACATAACTTCACCTTATCTCTATATATGACCTCATCATTTGGACTAAGTTATGTCATGATGTATTTTTTATGGTGTGTTGGCATCCTAAATGGTCTTGTATCTTATTAAAAAACATTTTAGATGCATTGTCACTTGTTATTCTTATTCGTGTGTTTTTTATCACTCTGTAGAAGTGATAATATAACTTATTCTTCACCAAAACCCTAACTCAATGACCTAAGGATATGAATTAAAAACAAAGGGGTAAAAGGGTTTATTTATTGAAGTCTTTCTAGATATCAAAACCCAATTATTTTGAGTGTTAGGTATATACAAATACTCCAAAGAGGGATCAAACTACATGTAGTTCTCCCATGCTACAATGATGTGCACAAAAATAGTAGTGAAATAGTATATGTTGGTGAAAATCTAGTGTGGTTAGATGATTAAACAATGAATTATCACCTTGAATTTATATCACACCTAGTTCAGGGCTTATTGGGTTGTATGAACTCAATATTGGGAAGACTTGGTGTTTTCCTCTCCATTTTTAGTTAGATGTTATGTTATTTTTTAATCATGTGAGCCTATAATGAATAAATGGTTAGAAATTATGGTTTTAAAGTGGTATTTTTGTAATTAATTTGAATGAGACTTGAAAAATTACAAAAAGACCCATTGGGGTACTTTTTAATTTGAAAAACTAGTCATTATTTGGTGGGAGGATGAAACCATGCTTTCAATATATAACCGGCTAGTGGGATAGTGTTCAAGGAGATCATTTTCCAAATTATAGAGATGACTAAATTAGAGATGGTAATTAGTCAAATAGTGAGTTTAGGCTATTTTTTTAGAGAATTATGAAAATTTAGTGATCATTAGTTTCTTGGTGGTATAATATAATCCATATAAAAGTGAAGGAATGGTAGTGAAGAATCATGGACACAAGCATAGGTTCGTTATGTCTAAGGAATGGTCATAAGTGATTTTTTTTAAATGTTACTTTATGTGTCTAAAACTTGTTTAAATCCCATTTAGGGTAAGGTGTTTTGGGGCCCTGATATTGTGGTATCATATATTGGGTTTGAACACCAAAAAATTTGGTTGATATTTATGGATTGAGTCCCTATTTGAGAAATTATAAGTATTTCAGTTAGCATGTGTTAATGTTAAAAGTGTCTATGATTGGTCCCTTATGCTAAATAATTTTTAAATTATTATTGTGCTTAAAATATTTATTTTTTCTTATTAATAACTTCTAGTTGTGATACTTAAAAAATTAAATCCCATTACAGTAAAAAAATAAAGAGCCTTCAAAAATTGTTGATACATTTGTATTGAAAAAAATTATATCTAGAGACAAGGATCTATATGAATCCTAGATGCCCATATGTGAGATTTATAATATTTATTATAATAAATAAACAATACATAATTAATTGATGAAAATGAAAATATTAAAGGTATTTATTAAAAAAATATTTAAGGAAAAGGGTTTCAATCAACCCCAATCCTAACTAATGCATGGTGGAAAGAAATAAATAAAAAATAAGTGGTTGGGGGTCCCCCCAATAGTATGTAGCCAAAAGGAGTGGGAAGATGTTTCCATTTTCCATCTAAATTTTTGGTGGCCCAAATGTCCTCCCTACCTTATTTCAAGACTATAACAAATGGATGGAAAAACATGGGATACAATTTTTAGGAAAATAAATAAATCTAGATCCTGGGGATGATAGAAGGATGGCCCAAGGATGGAAAATTTTTATATATATATATATATATATATATATATATATATATATATATATATATATATATATAAATTAAAAAATACAATAATATTATTATAAAAAAATTGGAGCTTTTCAATTGTATAACTAAACTGTCAAACATTATTGAGCATTCTAAAGAGCTAAAATTTTAATAACAATAACATCTATGACATTAAAATCAAAAATTAATTGAAACATTGAAATATAAATACATATTTGAATACATAAATATATTATTTTTATAATATCAATGATAACAAAAATAACTTCATAAAAATGTCCCCTTTTCTATTTTTTACTTTTACAAATAAGGTTTTTGTATTTTTTTGAATAGTTGTTAACATGGGGGATTTAAGTACTTTTTTAGTAAATTAGGGATGTTATTGATAACCTGGAATATATAAAAATGTCTCCAAGTAAAACTATCCCCCCATCCTCCACTAAAATAGGAAACATCCTAGGGATACCAAAAAAAATATCCAAAACATCTTTGGATGTCGTTAGAAAATGAAAAAAACCACGGGGATGCATGGAGGGGGAATCAATGAAACATATGGGATGGCCCTAGCAGGATGTGAATGCATCTCATGGAACACTATTTAAATGTTAATATATACTATATAAATTAATTTTTCTAGTAAAAAAATGAAATAAATTTAAAATAATATAATATAATAAATGATTGAAATCAATGTATCCATAATGTTGACATACCAAACATAAAAACATCACATCCCATGTTATTAATGGAAATAACCAATTAAAAATCCAAGATTTATGTATCAAAAATAAATCATAATAATTTTAACCAACATGTAACCCTTGGGGATCCAAGCTCCACTTCCAACCTTTTTATCTATTTTCTATTTGATGCATCCAACATTTATTTTTTGAGTTTAAAAAATGAAGTGAAGTCAGCATGTGGCTCTATTTTTGAATCTAATCATATCTTCCTCTAGTCTGAGGCATTAAAAAATATGCATATTTATTTAAGGAATGTATCAAAAGAGTCATCATGGCCTCATAACTACTTTCTCTCTATTATCTCCTTGGATAACTAAGATATCTTATTGGCCTTAACTTAATCCTTAACAGAATACATCACAATAGTTCACATAATATGAGAATCTAAACATATTATTAAATGAGTGAAAAAATAACACATCTGAATTAGATAGTGTACTCCACTACAACAAATTGCATTAATAATCAAAATCCACTCTCAAAACTAGTCACAGTTATTCCATATAGATTTAGATTACACATGAAGATAACTCATGTCCATCAATAATTGTGTTAAAAATTTATATAAATAATGAAAATCATAACCATATAAATGAACCATATCACATCCAATAAAATCATGTATAAATGTAGGTATTATTTAATACTCAATATCTATGAAATACATCTTAATTCATATGACACAAAAGAGTGGAGGAGTAGAATCTACAATGTGGTAAAAATTATTCCATGTGTGATACATAATAAGAAGTGATATTCACACAATAAGAAGTGATATTCTTATATCTGTAGTAAAGGTAGATTTTTTTTTTAATTATATGTGTTGAGAATAAATAGGGAAACCTCATGAAATTTGTATTAATCAATTAATAATATAGGTAGAGAATCATCTCAATGCATACCTTAAGATTACATCAAAAATTAAGGAAAACAACATATTATATCCCAATAATAATAATTATGTCCAAAACCTTAAACAAATGGATAGCAAAAAAAAATCTAATTTAATGGTAAGTGAAAAATCCAGCTATGGAGATAACTATATAGCAAGACACATGAAGATGCATAAAACTAGCATGGATTCCCCCTTACCTTAAAAATTGTTTCTTATATAAGTCATTGGGAAAGGTATAATTCTCGACCATAGAATAAACTAATCTCAAAATATGTAATCATCATGAGAAAAATTTCCTACAGTATTCTACTTAGATCCTAGTCTTATCCTTGAAACCTTGTGTCCCAATTAACCTAAGCATGAATAGACAAAAGTTAAAATTATTTATCTTTTAATATCAACTTTGATGACCCAAAAAAATACATAAGAAAACATGTATCATGTTACGATAGGGAAATAATGATGTCACTAAAAAATAATTAGTTAGGGTGGCAAGAAAAATGATAGGATATTATCCCATCTCAATTGAAATATAAGTGAATTTATTTAAAAAGGATGTCACTAAAAAAGGTTTAGGGTAGAAAGCTAAATGATAGGATTTATCCTATATCAATTGAATTAAAATGTGTTAAAAGTAATAAGAGTCATAAGGGTATTACTTTAATAATAACATATTTAAATTAGGAGCAATAAAATCATATAAGGGCACCAATATTTTTTTCTATCACATAAAGAGTATTTGAGCTCTCAACTCATGATATTTTATTTGAAATTCAAAACATGATTATCCTAAATGAGAACCACCTCATATATTAAAAAATAAGGTACTTAATCTTAGTGAGATAGAAAACTTAATGCAATTTAGATATTAATATTTGACATTTAAATATACATTTGAATGTAAAATATTAATATTGATTGATAAGTGGCATATGATAAATATAGTAGGTATAACTAAGGGATGAGTACTTATATTTTTTATGTGACTATGTGATTGAATATATTATAGATGTGAAAATTAGGATGAATCATACATATGGTTCATATTATCTATAACTAATTCTCTATCTAAACATGGTCGATTCACTAATCAAAAATGGCCTATGCTAGTTGATACTAATCTAATAGGAAATTAGGAAAAAATAATGTACATTTACCTATGCCTATCTTCACTTGTTTTAAATTCATGAATTTGAACTTTTATTATGTGTGCAACTCAAAAACATTATCTCCTTTGCTTTGAAACTCTAAATGTGCTTATGAGGGATAGAAACTTTTTAAAAATAAGGAATATGCAACGTGTTGAGCTGACCAAAATAACATACATTTGATGATTGACCACTGTATATGCGTATAATACTCCAAAGATGGAAATAAATCAACATGTAGTTATCCTAGGTAGCATTATGTGTTATTTTTCTTCTTCATTATATGTATGAAACTAATGATTTATATTTGATACATGATAATTTTTGTTATAAGCTAGATTTGGAGTGTTTTAGAATTATCTTATGACTATTACTAGTGATAGGTTTTGAATTTGGTAATAATATTGTATATTTTATCAATGTGAAATAGTGTATATATGTGTTCCTGGTATGTACCAATTCCCTTTTGAATGAGATTTTGATTTTTTTATATGTGTGCCCAATTGGGTAATTAATCATGACATCGACAAACTAGGAAAATGTTCAACCCTAAGGAGTGGTTTAAATATAAACATATTCATTTCTTGGTACTAACCGTATTATATCAATATCTATTAGTGATAGTAACCAAATTTTTTGAACCAACTTGTGTATAGGCAAACTAAAATAAAAGTCTATAGACATTTGTACAATATATTTATTAGGTTTAAAAGAGACAGTGAAGTTACTATAGGTTTATAACAAGACTCATAATATAAAATACAAGTGTAATAGCATTGAATATTAGGATCTTGATTATGTACTCAAGTCATCTATTAATGCCAATGGATGCATATAAGAGAAAAAAATATGTCACAACAAAGAAGGCTAAGAACCACACACAATGGAACATAAAAATGTCACATAAAAGGCACTTAAAGGATGCCACATAAAACAAAGCTAATGAACACTTGAAAACCACAAAGAATCCTATCATTAAATAAATTAGCAACATCAATGGATCATAGAACAAGAAAATTAGTCTACACTATTCATATGTATCAATGTCACATCGTAGTATAATAGAATAAACATGTACCATTATTTAATATATGAGTAACTAGCAAGGGTTGTGTATGAAATATAAGTAGCTAAACATGGAATAAGGTCATATAAATATATAACATGTAATAGTGAAATTTTTGTAACAAGATGCACCCCATGTCAACATGACCACTGGGTAGAGGAAACTCCAACATTTTTATGCCCTATGGAACTTTGATGTCCTACATAACACTCATATACCATGAAATTAATGTTTGTATGAAAATAATATTCCACCTAAATGACATGCGATAAATACCTTATGTAAAGATTGTAATATAAAAATAATGTCATGATTAAGTCTTGATTTTGTATTTTTTTTAATATATCAATGTTTTTTTATTTTTTGAACATTTCATTTTCTTGTATTTTAAGAATATTAGAAATAAGGGAACATAGATCTATAAGTAGGTCATCTTTGTGTAGATTGAAGTCAACATATCTTGCCTTATTTTATAAATCATTCAATCACATTTATTCTTCTTATGTTGGTTATAATTGTCCAAATTTTGTACTCTTTTTGTCTCTAAATATTGTGATTTTTTATGTAAAGCATCACTATATTTTTAAATCATGATGATTTATCCTACATTTTATAAATTTAGATATTGATTAGTTGAATTTTTTAATCCTAAATCTATTGTAAAAATTAATGTATTAATGTGAAGGGCACCTTATATCTAGGAGGCATAACCCTTATGCATGTGTTGAGTACTTTTTTCCCACAATATATTAATATAATTATATATTCAAGGGGCAATTTCAAAAAAAAAATGCTATAACTCCTTAATATCATGTCATAATTTTTTTAATATTCTAACTAGCATATGACAAGTTGTATTTTACCATAACTTTTACCTCTTTTGTGATAAGTACCTTCCATGTAAATAATAATGGTCATTGGCTATTGTAAATGGAAGTTTCTAATCATTATCTTTATATATGGTGCCTCTATGGGTCTAGATACAATTTTTTTATATTAGTGTTGTAATACCTTGATAATGCCTTCATTCCTATATTTATTCATCTTAATTTTTAATACTTTTTAGTGATCTGTGTCCCATCTTGTGATTCTATGATAACCACAATATGCCTTGGATTCTTGATGTAAAATCCATTCCATACCTCGATGTCAAGTAAATAGTAATGTGATGAGATTATGATTAAGTAATAATTTTAATATTTATCTCAATGCATGTTAAATATTTGGTACTTATATTGGTATTAGAATCCTATAATATACCATCTCCACATTATTTACTGAAATGTATGATTTTTTCTTTGTCCACATATTATTTTTATTTTGTGTTTCTTATGTCTGGTTTGAGATAGTATTGTAACTATTTTTTTCATTTAGGGTATACTCGTCATATCTCATCACTAATTTTCCAATTCCAATAGATGATTTTTCTTGAATAGAATTTTTTCATTTGTCCCTGTTATTATATATGAATTATCTCAATATTATCTAACTCTTATTATTGTGAACAGAGTGTGAGATAAATATTCCTCTTAAGGATTGGATTGTAACTTTCATAGCTATGTTAAATAATTTAATCCTAAGTGGAATTACTATCCCTTAGCCTTGGTAAATTTATAAAATTATAATAATAATACATTACTTATTAACATGAGATGAAAACCTTTTGAAAATTATTAATAAAGTTATAATTATTTAATAAGTTATAAAACTCTAATTGAATGACTTTATTAGGATGGATGGACCCATTATTTTCAAAATAATCACCTCCCTTAGTATTTCACTATAAATAGAATTTTAACCTATTATGAAATCAACCATTCAAATATGATGTTAATTTTTCTTATTCAACCTGTGAGTTTTGTGAAACAATACATGAATAAGTGAGAAGGAGAAGTCCATACTGGGTTGATTTGGTTTCTCATATTAATGAATATCACATTGGTGGGTTTTTTTATGTCTTTGAGAGTTTCTCATGGTAGATACTATTTCATGTGTTGATGTGTTCATTCTATGCTTTGCTTATCTATTGTATTCTACATATTGTATATGCATAATGCATTCCTTTACTGAATTTGACATGGTAATAGATCTTGAGCGAATATAGTTGGTAGAGTAAGCCATTATCAGTTGTGAAGACCAATTGATTTACATTCAATTAAAAATTAAATTTTTAATTATTTTAAATCCTAGTTCAATAGTGTGTATGGCCATGTAGACATTTCATATAGTGTAAAAAAATTCCTATTTCATTCTTTGATTTATGGAGCCTAAAAAAGAACATATTGAACATTTAAACCTCAAATAAGCAACCAAATACCAATATAAGGTTATTATTTTTCAATAAAATCTTACCTCATATGCCATTTTCAGATTTGTACAAAAAATTCAAGGAATAAAATAATAAATAAATTATGTCAATCAATCTTTAGGAGATTTGGTGTTGTGAAATATCATTGTATGCATATTTAAGCATTCTCAATTCATTTTCAAATCCTAAAAAACATTCATCCAATATATAAAATTTTAAATGCAACCTATTCAATGCACATGTATAGTCTAGAGGAATGAAATAACAAATTATCTAGCAAAACTTTAATTTTTTAGTTTGTTCTAGCTTTGGCAGTCAATTTAATGAGGATTCCCAATGTTTCAATTGATTTGGTGGATTGTATATGCACAAATAAATTATCAAAATTTTTAAACATTTATCAAACTCTCCATGAGTGAAATAATAAGATAAAACAATATTATGAGGTAATTATAATGTTTTTAAAGTTTATTTAATAAAATTTCAATTTATTTATTATATGCTTTCCATGCAAACAACCCTAGGTCCCACTTTGAATAATTATTTTTATCAAAAAGTTAAAAACAAAATTAGTTTTTACTTTTCAAATTAAATTCACATATTTATAATTAGTTGTATATTTTTGAATTAAAAAATAATCTTTAAATATTAATTAGTGCATATAAATTCATAATAATCTTGTTAGATGAATTATTAGACCTTATTTTGCTAAAAGCTTGTCATTAGGGAGGTCTTATGTTAAAAATCACCTAAAATAATTTTTTTTATTTGTTTAGTTTTGAAATTTTAAAAATCTAACTTGGTTTTAATTGTATTTCTTGGTTTGCATTTCAAGTTTCACGTGGTCAAAACCTTAGTTGATATGTCGACCTTGTTTTGACATTCAACCTAGTGAATGTTTTATCAAACATAGTCATGTAGCTAGTAGATCCCTAGGTTTTGGAACCTTCCAAACACATATACATGTTACATTTTTTTGTTTTTAAACCTATTATTATATTTTAATTATTTTTTAAATAATAATGTCTATGTGGTTGTTTTGAGTATGACTCTTTCAACACCTAGTTTAGTGTAACTCCATTTCAGTTTTTATATTATTCGGCATCTAAATTGTGTACTTAATTATATTTTCATGTGTGATTCACTTTTTTTTTTTTAAATAAGTATAAAACTGATTTAAAATGGTTTTTTTTAATCAATTGATCTTCCATTAATGTATTTTTGCAACACTTACCATACCCTATTTTGTTGCAAACTTTTGCAAATTTTCTTACTTTGTCTAGCATTAAATTGAATAATTATTATGTGTTCACACTTAAAACCTATTTTTACTATCAATTAAATTTAAATTAACACTAATAAGGGTTCATTATAAATCATTTGTTTATTGTCATTCTTAAAGGAAAGTTGTGGCTTTACCTAATTTCATTTTAGATAAATCATAAATGCTTAATGTAAATTACTATAATATATGTAAAATTCATATCAAAGCTAAATTTATGCCTAAAATTTGTTGAATATTGTTTTTTAACTTAAAAAAACCCATCTGGATGACATGTGAATCCTAAGATTACCAATGCATTTCAACAAAAATCATAGGAAACAATGTCCATTATCTTATCTAGTGTTAAAAATGAATTTATTAGCCACATTGGTAATAATGAGTCTCCTAGATATGATTCAATTTATTTTTATTCCATGCATGAGGGCACTTGTATCTAGAAAATAATTAATTTAATCCTTGAATTGCTAACTACACCTATGAAAGTTGATGAAAAGGTTGTTAATTTTTTGCTAAAATTAAGAACATTAAATATTATTAAAATGAATTTAATTATAATTTGATTCAAGATTAACTGATAAGAGTCTCTTATATATTCTTGAAAAAAAAATTAGTCCATGCACAAGGGCACTTGTCTCTCAAAAATTATTAATTTAATCCTTGAATTCTTAACTACACCTATGAAAGGTGATGAAAAGGTTGTTAGTTTTCATGAAAAAATTAAGAAAATTAAAGCTAAGTTAGATTAATTTAATTATAATTTGATTCAATATTAAATACTTTATTTTATCATTTAGTTAAATATTAATGAAAATTTTACAAATTTTATTTCAGTTCTGAATTCTAAGTATCAACCTAAGAAAAGTATCCCTGACTTTACCACCTTCTATACTCTCTTGATTTAAGAAGAGTAATTTATGACCAATTTTAATCCTAAGAATAATGCCACTCAATCACTTATCAATATAAACCCTCTTTATTAGAACAATAGAAACCAAAAATCTAACTCTAATTCTTCTATTGGCAAAAATGGGAACAAGTAATCTGGTAATAAGAATCATAAACCTAAGTTTAATGGAAATTATAATTTGTGTGGTAAATGTGGTCATAAAAGGGAAACCAACTATATAAAATATTAGAATAAAAAATAAATCTTATAAAAATAACAAAGGGGAAAAATATAATCAAAACTAGTAGAAAAATCAAAATCCTAATCAAAATAACAATCAGGATTCCAATGTTATTACTTTATATGTTATTTTATTTGCTTAAAATAAAAATGAGTGGATTTTAGATAGTAGTGAAACACACCATATGACATGATTATCAGATATTTTTAATGATTCTATAGATATCTTTAAAATAATTTACATTGGAGAATTTTTTTTAAAAGTAACTAAACAGGGAAAAGCCAAGTTTTCAAATGTTTTTATTAATGATGTTTTCTAAGAACCTAAGTTTAAAAAGAATTTGATACCTTGTTCTCATATTACAAATGATAATTTAATTATAAAATTTCTTAAAGGTAGTTGGTCCATTAGAAATAAATCTATCTTTGATTGTTGAAGGGGTTCAAAATAATGGTTTATACTTTTTCTCTCATTTTGAATGTTTTCTTTCATTACATAGTAAATATGAATTTCAATTATGGCATGAAAGATTAGAACATGTTAATTTAATATGATTACATGATATTTATAAAAATAATCTTGTTGTTTTTATTCCTTCTATCCCCTCTCATTTTGAAACTTGTGAAGGTTGCTTACATGGTAAGTAACATACAAACCCCTTTCATAAGAATCATGATGTGAATTCCTCACATTCTTTAGAATTGATTCATAGTGATATTGTAAGACCTCTTGAAGTTGTATTTATTAATGTTTATCTATATTATATTTTTTATTTATGATTATATTAGAATTATTTGGTCATATTTCATTAAAAATAAATATGATGTGTTGTCTAAATTCAATGAATTTAAAGCTAGTGGTGAAAATGCGTTTAATTTTTATATTAAGATTTTAAGAAATGATAATGGTGGTGAATATATTAGTAAAGAGTGAATAATTTTACTTTTTTTTGTTATTTAATTTTAATTAACAACTTGATATTCCCATAAAAAATGATAATTTTGAAAGGAAAAAACACACCATTATTGAGATGGCCAGAACAATGTTGCATTCTACAAATGTTCCTCATAGTTCTTATGGGCAAAAGCCATGCATACTACTATAAATATTATTAATAAAAATACATGCTTAATATTTAATTTTTATAAATAAAAAATACTTGTATTCTTAGGGAATTTCATTTGCTTTGATAAAACTGCGAAACACCAGAAGCATACAGTTGATTACCAAACCAAGCAACTTAATATGCGGAAATTAACCAGAATCACAAGTAACTAGAATTCAGAAATAACACATGATATGAGAGACAATACACAACTTGTATTAATACTTATACAGAAAAGAATACAATAAAGAAGATGCCACTTCTTCTCCACCACCTCTTCAGAGGCTTCCCACACCTCAAGTGAACAGTAATTCTCTCCTCAAAGCTCTCTCTTAGGTCCCAACACCCAACTCAAACTCTGAGTTGGTGTTCACCTCCAGTGCTCCATGCACACCACAAGTGCTCCACGCACTCCACAAGTACACAACCATACTTCAAGTAGATCTCCCCTGAACCTGCAACAACCTGCACCTCAATAGACCTTACTTATGGAAGGAACTCGCTTGCCTTCCTCTTTGCTCTATCTGAGTACACATTTGTACTCCAAGTAGATCCTGCCTGATTCTGCTCCCTGTTGTGTTGCTGTCCTATCTGATCTTGCACACCTACAAATCAACCTAGTTCTGCACACCTGTGAACCTTGACCTTGCACACACATACACCTACAGATCAACGATCTTACTTACCATGTAGATCTCCTATATAGGCCATGCACACCTGCTGACCAAGATCCTACACCCCTGAAGAATCTTGCTGACTCTCCAAAACTAGCACCCACCTTGGTACTACTGTGGAACTAGGAGGAACACCCTTGCTCACCTCACACACAGAAGGAGCTAACTTTGCTCAACTCAAACTAGAACAACTTTCCAATACAACCATGAGTCTATTATATAGATCTCATCCAAACAATAATTAGACATCTAATTACAATAATTAGATCCACAGCTCTCAGTCTATAATTAGCTCTAATCATGCAAACACTTGGTTCATCAACTGACTGCCCATAATAAACTCGCAGTCGAACCACACAGGCGACCGACGTTGATCCCTGTCCGCCTGGGGGTCACTGACGCCGACCGATCTATGACCGACGTCGGTTGCATCCTTATCTAATCCTGCCGACGTCGGTTGGCCAGACCAATGCCAATCTCTGTGACACTCTGCAACTCATCTGCAACCTCCTCCATGTCTGCATCAGTGAAGCTTTTAGCTCCACAACCTAACAATCTCCCACTTGGAGATAAATAGTTGCACTGTACCTGTACCTGTACTCTGTCTAATTTGTTTCCTGGTTTGTATCCCTCTTCAAGATCAATCCTGAAGACAACCCACCACACATCCTGTGGTGTACCTCCTATCATCCGAGTACCCTGCCACATCCGAACCTACAAACACATGTAGTGAAGTCCTGACCCTGCATGTATACCTGCTGTTGGTCCCTCTCAAATACCTAAGAACTCACTTCCCCGAATTGGCTCCTAACTCTCTGACAGCTCCCACTGCATGGGAATACTCAAGTCTATACCAGACCTCATGTGATTTCAGACACTGTACCTGTCCAGCCCTTAGTGTGCTCTGGCTCTGCATCCTGTGCCTCGCCAACACCTGATTCACATCAGCTCCCACTGGAGACAAAATCAACCTATGATCTCCATGTCTCCCATGCCAAAGAATTTTGCTACTCCAAACTCCTCATGACATGCCACTGAACTAACCTTACCCTTAGCTCAGCAAAAACCCTGTATGTACAATCCTGCTAGCAAAACATACCATCCACATACATCAACAGAATGATGTTGCAATCATCATCCACCTGGTAAGACAAACCACAATAGTTACCTTGACATTGACTGAAGCCATGCTTCATCGTCCACCTGTCAAAACCTGTACCACTCTCCTACAGCTCCTCAAGACCGTATGACCTGGTCTTCCGTCTCACGTATCCGTTCTCTCTATTCTTCAACTAAGGAATCCATTCGTCGCTGTGCTTTCTTATCGGCTGGCAACCCTACCAAAACTCCTGTTTGGTTCTGCATCATATCCCTGCCATGCTCCCACCTGTTTCCTGGATCCTTCCTGCCCTACAATCAACAACGAGTATAAAGAAGAGGAACAACAAATTTGAGGCTTACTTACGTCTTCAGTCATCCGTATGGGTGTTTGAGACTCCTTGATAGCTTGCTATCCACCCAAAATCCATTACAATGACCGACCTCGGCCACCCCACAGTCTGCATCCAACCGACATCGGTTCCTGCACCTATCCTAACTACCAACCCTGCCGATGTTAGTGTCTCCTACTACCGACATCAGTCCTTGTGACTGACGTCGGTCTTACATCCTACCGATGTCAGTTTTCCTGTCGACGCTGGTACCTGTGTTTCCTGTGAGTGATGACTTTTTACCCGTGAGCTCCTTTGAATCAATCCCCATGTCCAAACTGCCCTGCTCAGAAGTATCCAGCCCCATCCACTGGTCTCTGTCTGCCATCTCCTCCAAGTACACCAAGGCTTTCCAGTTCTTAAGCCTGTCAAATATATCTGTCTTCCGCTTAAGAACATGCATCTCCTTCCTGCTCATGTGACCAAGCCTACGAAGCCACGTCTCTGCAACAAAAGAAGAATCAGTAATATAAACAAGTAGATAAAGAGTACCTATTTTCTTACCACCAGCTAATTCAATTGCATCCGCTGTGAGAGTTCTCGTGCATCTCTCATCACCCAACCTTTCTAAAGAAATTAGCCATATCTCCAAACCTGGGACCTGCATGACCTCCTTCAACACCCATGTGTTGGCCTCCACCTGTAATTTCAGCTTCACTTCCCCTTTGCCAATTCTTTGGCAAGGCTCACCAGCTCCTCTACCTGGGGCTGCATGGAAAGAGGCAACCAAATCTTTTATCCAAGATTCAACTTTATCCAAGAAACCTTCCAAAGCATCCTGTGCAACAACACCTACAACATCTGCGTCTTCAGTTCCTTCATGCTAATCTGCTACCAACCAACAATATTCTTTTACCTGCTCTTTCTTTCCATATGACCATTGGTGACCTCCTGTGCTTTTCAACTCCTCCATTCTTAGCTTACTTTGATCTACCATTACTCTATTCCCACTCGATCAGAAACCCCTGAGAGTGACCTGTAACCAAACACAAAACCTGCTTCCTGCAACCTTAGCTCTGATACCACTTGTCAGTGGTATCAAGCTATGAGCCAACAACCTTGCTCTGATACCACTTGTCAGGATGCGAAACACCAGACACATACAGTTGATTACCAAACCAAGCAACTTAATATGTGGAAATAACCAGAATACACAAGTAACTAGAATTTAGAAATAACACATGATATGAGAGACAATACACAACTTGTATTAAAACTCTTGAAGAAAAGAATACAATAAAGAAGATGCCACTTCTTCTCCACCACCTCTTCAGAGGCTTCCCACACCTCAAGTGAACATTACTTTCTCCTCAAAGCTCTCTCTTAGGTCCCAACACCCAACTCAAACTCTGAGTTGGTGTTCACCTCCAGTGCTCCACGCACACCACAAGTGCTCCATGCACTCCACAAGTACACAACCATACTTCAAGTAGATCTCCCCTAAACCTGCAATAACCTGCACCTCAAAAAAACCTTACTTATGGAAGGAACTCCCTTGCCTTCCTCTTTGCTCTATCTGAGTACACACCTGTACTCTAAGTAGATTCTACCTGATTCTGCTCCCTGTTGTGTTGCTGTCCTATCTGATCTTGCACACCTGCAAATCAACCTAGTTCTGCACACCTGTGAACCTTGACCTTACACACACATACACCTACAAATCAATGATCTTACTTACCATGTAGATCTCCTATATAGGCCATGCACACCTGCTGACCAAGATCCTACACCCCTGAAGAATCTTGCTGACTCTCCAAAACTAGCACCCACCTTGGTACTACTGTGGAACTAGGAGGAACACCCTTGCTCACCTCACACACAGAAGGAGCAAACTTTGCTCAACTCAAACTAGAAAAAGTTTACAATACAACCATGAGTCTATTATATAGATCTCATCCAAACAATAATTAGACATCTAATTACAATAATTAGATCTGCAGCTCTCAATCTAAAAATAGCTCTAATCATGCAAACACTTGGTTCATCAACTGACTACCTATAATAAACTCACAGTCAAACCACACAGGCGACGGACGTCGGTCCCTATCCACCTGGGGGTCACCGACGCCGGTTGATCCATGACCGACGTCGGTTACATTCCTGTCTTATCCTGTCGACATCGGTTGGCCAGACCAACACCAATCTCTGTGACACTCTGCAACTCTCCTGCAAGCTCCTCCATGTCTGCATTAGTGAAGCTTTTATCTCCACAACCTAACAATTACATGCTAATATGCTTAGATAATCTCATTTGATTATTTATGCTAACATCCTTATATGCTTCAGTTGATAATAAGATATGTTATGAAATGCAAAGTATAAATAGAGTTTATATTATTATCTCTTCATCATTTACTTTACTAAGAATTATATTATTACATATATAAAAATCTATGTTTGAATCTCATATCTATTTGATCGGATGATGGCATTTCATGCTAAAATTATCCATATTTGATGTGTGTGAGGTTATACCTCAATATTCTATTGAAGCATATTAAACTTGAAATGTTTCGATAAGACTCAAATGATAAAATGAGTTATTAATACTAGGATATATTATATTTGGATATTAATAATATCATACTATTAGTAAATTATTATATATGCATCACATGGAAATTAGGGATGCTCATATTGTGAATATTGGAGATGTCCAACAATGAACTGCCTACAATAATTTATGTTTTTTCACGAACTTTGTAATCAAAGTAGTGAACTTGTTTGCCTTAAAATATGATAGTATTATTTTAAATATGTTTTATCATAGAAAAACATGTCATATTTTTATGTACTTGGTTCTTGTGATTTTAACTATACTATGCTATCATGAACCTATTTATGGATTTGTTTAAGTTTTGTGTAGGTGAAGAGAACTAAAAATTTAAGCATATTCAAGTTCATGTGCATTTTATCCAAGAGAAAGTCCTCAATGCTAATATTAATTTGAATTTCTATCATATGAATAAACAAGTGGCTAATATATTTTCCAAACCACTTGGTGTTATAATTGTTTATCAATTTCATGCAATGTTGGGCCTCTCAAAGTTGTCATTAAGGGGGGAGGGGTGTGCATGATAATGTCACATCCTATCAGCCATGTGTTTCTCCTCTATACTTATTATCAATTTTAAAGTATTTTAAACTTTATACAGAAGTTATGTAACTCAATGTAAAATTCATGTGAAAGTTTTACTTTTGTACCCTAATACATTAAAAACATAATTTGTAATGGAGGTCATTTTGTTATAAAAGGCTCCAAATATGCTTAGTGATTATTCATGAGAAACTATGAGATGTAGTCTCATGTTCATGCTAGCCTGAATATAATTTTAAATAGTTTATGGATTATAATTTCTTTTATTTCAAAAATTGATGTTTGGCATGATGAAGGTTTTTAAATCCTTCGTTTGTGTATATAGTATAAATCCTTTGTTAAGGTGACTATGACATTTATCCCAACTAAGAATTAAGAGGAAGTGTTAGAGCATTTATTATTAAGTGGGATTATTGTCCCTTGTCCTTGGTAAAGTTACTAAATAAGAATATATTATTTATTAACATGAGGTAGAATTGTCATGAAAATAAATAATAAAGTTATAATTATATAATAAGCTACCAGACACCAATTAAATGACTTTATCGAGATGGATGGACCTGTTATTTTTATAATGGTCACCTCCCTTCGTATTTCACTATAAATAGTATTTTACCCTATTATGAAATTAACCATTCGAATATGATATTATTTTTTGTTATTAAACATGTGAGTTTTGTGAAGCACTACATGAAGAAGTGAGAAGGAGAAGTTTGTATTAGGGTGATTTGTTTTCTCATATTAATGAATATCACATTGGTGGGTTTTTTTACATCTTTGAGGTTTTCCTATGGTAACTTTTATGCCATATGTTGATGTGTTTATTATATACTTTGATTATCAAATATATTTTAGATATTTTAAATGCATAATGCATTCCTTCAGTGAATTTGACAAGTTAGTCATATGTCTTATCATCCATGTTGATATCTTCATCATCACTATCATAGTAGTTTGTGTTTCCATATTGATATTATGTGTTCACAAGTACAAAAAGATTAAGAATAATTTGTTTTTGTTCCATATTAAATTTTTGGATCATGATGTAAAATTATTTTGTATACTATAAATAATTCGTTATCTTCTTGTGTACATGACTCACTCATTTCTTATGTATGCATATAAGATATTGGAATGGATTGAGCTATTTTACAAAATTTTAATGAATCATTATATGTTTGTCTAAATAATAATAACCTTCATGCATACATTTGATACATATATGTAATGTGAATTTTAAATATTCTATATCATGTGGCCCTGGTCATCTTAAAATTAATTTATAATGTAATTGATTAGGCAGAACATGAAAAGTAGTAGGTGTATACACATAATATTTTCCAAATTTTATTGATTACTGACACTTTGTATCTTGTAAGAACCTATCAAGTCTCAATCTATCTAAATGCATGCCTTAAGGGGTACACCAAGAAAGGGGTGGGTAGACCATTGATGCTTCATAAGATTGTTTTTCCTTTTTCCATTTGCCATCTACACACTTGTCTCCAAAACCATTAACCCTAATCTTTTTTTTCTCAGTCCTACCTCCTCTATTATTTTCCTTCTTTTCTTGCCTTAACATCCTTTTTGAATATCAATTATACTAGGTTGACTCGGTCAACCCAATATAGTTTAGGGGTATTCTTTACTTTATTAGTTTGTTAGCCTTTCAACCAACCTAACACAAACCTAGTAAATTATCCCCAAAAACACACTAGGTCAATTGGGTCAACCCTATATAGCTGACATTCCTAGAAGGATTTAGGGTAAAATCCACCTATATATATATATATATATATATATATATATATATATATATATATATATATATATATATATATATATATATATAGAGAGAGAGAGAGAGAGAGAGAGAAGGCCATTTACCACCATTTTATAAGAGAATAATTATTAGTGAAGAAGTACGATTGAACATCTTCTTATTAACCATTCTACTTGAGGAATAAATCTTAGGGTTCCATACATTCTTTGGAGATATAGATCTTGTCTTATGGAGAAGTATTTTATATGTTTAGATAGATTGTGTAGCCTAGAGATGATTTATCTTGTTTATCCTTACATACCACAACAATCTCTTGATAATCACCTTAGCCAAGGGAGAGATTGAGGCTTGGTGGGTTTATATTTAAAGGTAAGTATTCCTAATTTTATTTCTCCTTTGTAAGAGTAGATAGATAACACATTTGTATTCTTCTCTCCATGTATTAGGATTACATATACATTGATGTGAGTATATGTCTTCTAATACATGTTTAGTTTAGTTGTTTGTTTTATTGTTTTTAACCTTGACATTATGCCACAAGCTTTGGTGTGCACTAGATTAGGTTTTGCTTTCTTTTTATTAGAGTAGAGTGAATATTTAAACCTTAAGAATCCATTAGGGTTATTGTGTGATTATGTTAGACTATAGGATTTGGAACCCTTCCTATCATTATATGTTGTGACGAGTGATACAAGTGATCCCATAATCAGGTCTAGTAGATCCCCCTATTGGTCATGATCATGCTTAACAAGTGTATTCCCTAATTAGAAGTGTAGGTATGATCTATCTTATCTGATCTAGGATCAATTCATATACATGATGCAATTTTGATTGCATACATTCTAGTGAACTCGACATAAAATAACCCTTGCAAGATTTATTCACCTTTTACTTCATTTATTTCATCATTATGATCATATATTTTGATGTTTTTGGATTAATTCTATCAACCCAGCTTTTTATCTCTATGCATAGGTTATAGGAACAAGAAATTGGATCAACCTAGTCAACCTAATATATGTTTCAAACCTTTCACACACCCAATTCAGACTATTGGGTCAACCCAATTGACCCTTTATAGTTTCAACACTTTTTTAGCATGTTTTTGTTTAGATTGATCGATATCAT
Organism: Torreya grandis; assembly: GCA_037957365.1. Taxonomy (NCBI): domain Eukaryota; kingdom Viridiplantae; phylum Streptophyta; class Pinopsida; order Cupressales; family Taxaceae; genus Torreya; species Torreya grandis. The sequence goes on from JARHVA010008760.1 coordinate 196,606, forward strand.
CGACCTAATTTGTAGGTTTCTCAAGCATAACTCATGGTTTTTCAATAAAAATCTTCCTTAATTACATTTATAATCCACCAAGGTTCCTTTTTACTTCTTTATTTCTATTTTATTACTATCTTTCCTTTCATAGTTTTTAGTATTCAAAACTACCCTTGCATAGTTAACTAGATCGACATTATTGATCCAATTATGTGTTCTATGTGCTATTTGAAATAACTCGATTGACACTGTTGACCCAGTTCATTTTTAGACCTTATTTTCATAGTATAGGTTCAATGATGTCAACCCTATTTTTTATTTTGTGCATATAATAATAATAATATACCTTGTTTCAAATTTGGAATTAACCTTATATCTATTAGTAATTAGCTCACACATTTCATTTCTTATTGTTTGCATGCTTAGAATAGTTCACATAGTTTAATTAAGGGATTTGTAATTTATCACTTAGTTTCACTCATTTTATTTTATGCACACACAACCAAATCATATAACATAAACAATAACTTTAAACATTTGTCTACCCTAAGCCAACCTACTTAGATTTCATCACCAAGGGGGAAGCCAACTTGATGCTTTAGTTAAGTATAAATCATGGTTAATGGTATATTATGGCTAATCACCTGACATCCTTATTGTTACAATGTGTGAAGTGAAGGGGTAGGCCCCAATACCAAGCCTATATCATTTCCACTATAGTCCCTTTCATCCTAAAATACCTTAAACCATTCTTAGATTGGTATCTAGTACCTTGTTTATAGCCAACATCCAATCACATTTAAAATCATTCTTAATAATCTAATTAACAATCAACTTGACCAATTAGTTAGATTTACTTTTCAAGTTGTTTGCTTTCTCTTTGTTTAATTATGTGTGTAAAAACTTACATTATCCAGCATTAGTGCAAGATTTTTTTTTTGTGCTCCAATTGGATTGGCTACTATTAATCCAATTGGTTATCTATTTCTTTTTAGTACTTACTATTTTTAATTACTTGAAAACTTAGCTTGTTTCATTTAGCAATCTCCTTTAAGCTTCTAAAAATCCCTATTTTATATACTGGATCAACCTGGTTGACCCAATGTTTTTTATGCCTTTTGTACATTGTACTAGATCGACCTAGTCAACCCTATATAATCTTATAGTCCCTATTTCTATATTGGGTCAACTAGTCGACCCTATATTATTTTCAGTCACCTCTTTTGACCCTTGCTTTCTCATCTCTCTTCTTTTTACTTCATCATAGACTTTATGTTTGGTGATAATAATGAGTCATAGTCAAAAGACATGATGAACTTAACTAATCCTAATAGGATCTCCCATAAACAAATTAGGGATCCTCTTTTTGATGCTAGTAATGTTCATATTACCACTCACACAATGAACTATGGGACCCCTCTTCATACCTGTTCATAGCATAATCTTTCTCTTTTGTTATAATATCAACCTGAGTTAGAGTATACTCCCAAAATGCTTTTCTTTATCTCTAACTTTTCTCAACATAGAGGAAAGTATCCATATACCATTTATAACCTCATGATTAGTGGTCAAACTAAGGAGCCTCATTCTCCTACTCCTACATTCTTAACAAGATTTGGAGGCACCACTTTCTCTGGTTCTCAACCTTTTCCTTCAATTTTAACTTTTTCTTATTCCATGACTTCTTCTTATTTAACCTCTTCTACCTCCATTCCTAATATATCTACTAACATGGCATGTTATACATCTATTGGGCCTCTTGTAATCTCCACCACCCTTAATCCTTACACTAGTTCATCAATTACTACCTAAGGCAATCATGCTTCTAGTGCTTCTTCCTCTCAACAATTCACTAGTCCATATTTTGCTACATAAGTAAATTTTTCCACTAGTGCCTCAAATTGTTACTATTCTTATAAAGCTCATATCAACACTAATAGTGTTACCCAAGCTACTAATACCAACATGAATACAAATCCTAATTATTATAATGTCAATCAAACACACCAAATTATATTGCAAACTCTCAATCAAATGAATACCTTTCAAACACATAATACAAGTCAAATGATGAGAATGCAAAACCAACTTCTTAATCTTCAATCTCATCTGTAACCAATGGCTTAGGGCACACATAACCAAAATGTTCCCTCTCCTCCTTTTCAATATTCTTGAGGCAATCTCATTCCTCAACATCCTTTTATCAATAAAACTATCAAGCATCTACAAAATTAATATCTTACTACCCAAATTACCAACATTGATATAGGAGGTATAACACCTACAATTTTGTATAATGGTTCAACCGATCCTACCCTTCCCCTTAAAACATTTAGAAATATTTACATGGATTGGGTCTAATTAAACACCTTTGTTGTTACCAAGCTTCTAGCCAAAAATCTTAGAGGTGATGCCTTGGATTGGTAAAATCAACTTAGAGCTCATTCCATTTCTAGTTTGGAGGACTTAGTAAATGCTTTAGTTCAAGAATTCAAAAACAACAACCTTCCTAAAAACACTTTGGCCCATTTCATTAATTTCAAACAACATGAGAATGAAACTACCCAAGACTTTGTTAAGAGATGGAAAACTTTGTCAAACAAATTTGAACATAACATGGTGGATGAAATTATTTTTAATCTCTTTATAAATGCTCTCTTTCCTAAACAATAGTAACGTGTATGCATTCTCTCTCCATGTACCTTAGAGGAGGATATTGACCAAGTTAAGTGATAATATTTCCTAATTCATCAATTTGAACCACTCCAACCTTCTACAGGTCCTCATTTATTACTTAAGAACAAAACTCACAATATCACTAATGATGGTGTTATCGATTCTTATGATACCATTCACAATATTCAAGTTATCATTCCTAACCCTTGTTCAGAACTAGCTCCTTATCAACAATAAACTAATCCTCATATTTCTTCACCAATTAACATCAACATTCGCAAACCTCTATCCTTAGCTAAATTACTTAAACATCTACCCAGGCCTCTTCCATATGAACTTGACCCTACCCATCCTATGAAATCCTAGTATGATCTTAACAAGTTTTGTTGGTTTCTCGCTAGTTTGGGTTGTTGTCCCCCAAAAAATATCATTTATTTTTGGGACAACATTTGAATTATTTTGGTCCTACATATCAAAATTATCTCTTCCCTTTCCAAATTTTGTTCTGGGCATTCAAATTCCTCATTTTTCAAGATTTTTAGAAATCTACGGACTGCAAACAGGCTCATTTCTACAAGTTCAATAGGCTTCACAAATTTTAGAGGTGTGTTCAATCAAAATAATTGGTTTCTAATAATTGGTCATTTTTGGAATTGGTTCATCACCTTGGTTTAAATATAAATTTCCATCAACAAGCATCAGCAGCAGGTTCAACGTTTGGTTCATCTTTTGGTTCAATGTCAAATGGTTCAAAGGCAGGTTCAATCAAGCAGTTCAACGCTTTATTTCAAAATTTGGTTCATCTACTCAGCTTCAGTGCTTTGATTCATTCTTTGGTTCATCAGTCAGTTCAAAGCTTTGTTTGAACCATTGAACCAAAAATTTGGTTCAACGTCTTGGTTCAACGAAAAGGTTCAAAGCCTTGGTTCGATGGTTAGTTCAAACACATGGTTCAAAGTCTTGGTTCAAAATAATGGCTCAAACATTTGGTTCAATGAAATGGTTCAATAGTTGGTTCATCACCAAAGTTCAAAGAGTTTTTGAAATAAGCCTGAAGGCCATTCAAAGACTACCTAAAGGATAAATAACCTTGCAGAAGGCTCTTCCCCACTCAACACGGGTCATTTCTTAAAGGCCCAAAAGGACAAGTTCAATTTGGAAAAGTACCAAATAGAAAATCCAAAAGAAGACAAAAGAAAGACACTCAAAAATGTCAAATTCAATACAGTGAATTAGCTATTGATTCTTTAAACATACAGACATACAGACCAGAATACATTCACAGATTTTAAAGCCAAGACCAAGAAAAATTGGAAAAGGAACATAACAGTAAATTAAATCTAGGACCCGAGTTAATTAGCTAGACAAAGAGGAATGATGAAGATAAGATTAGATCGCCAGGTGGAACATCGAAAGTTACAAACTTTCAATAAGCGTGACTTATTTCCTTGCATTGATAAAATCAAATGAGTAAAGTGTCCCTAAGTTCCAGCATGTCTTCTTAATAGATTCCAATGCAAAATGATGTATTGATGGCTCCCAAGTCCTTAAAGAGGCTATATGAGGTACTTTCTTCTATTGTAAAGGGGATCTCTTTTTTGACAATTGGAAGGAAATTCTACCCAAATTGTAAGGCATTACTGATACTTTGACCTCATATTGTTGATCATATTTTGTTACTAGAATAAGAAAGAAATTGGTTTTTCAAACTTTGTGATGTAATATCTTTGTTATTGAGGAAATTGTTCCTATGTCTTTTTCTTCGATATATCTTCTGTTCCTTTAATTCAACAAGTAGAATTAGTGATAGTAGTTAAGAAGGTGTCTTAAAGAGTCAAATATGGAGAGACTTTGTGCCCCCATAATTGCCTTTAGTTTGTTTCCTTTTCATTTCTTTGTACAGGACCTTGAGGTGACTTTGTGCCCTCATTGTCCTTCGTATCTTACTCTTGAGCAATCCAGGTGAAGACTTTGAGCTACATCTTGATTTATTGGTTATCACATCCTTTGCTACATTTTGTTGTTACTACTAGGAGTATTATTGTGGTTTGTTGAATAGTATTTGTAAAAGAAGAGGAGTACTATCTATCATTTCCCTTGAGTTTTTCCTTTGATCCATGCACATCATCTCTAAAAGAAGAGAGATGGATGGTTTGTCCTACCCATGAGTATTATTTTTTGTTCATATATATATATATATACATATATATATATATATATATATATATATATATATATATATATATATATATATATATATATAACATACCTACATGGAACCTCCCCTTGATGAGAGGAGGGATCAGTGTCTTTTTGATGTGTTAAAACTACACATTTGGATGACTTATCTTCCTACTTTGGCTGATCAAGCCTATTTTGTTTATCAGTACGTTGATTGATAAAATATACAACCAACAATTTTTGGTGACTCCACTGAGGAAAGAGTGCACAATTTAAAGTCTCAAACTTCAAGCTGAAGCAGATCCTGATCTTTTCCAATTTTCGTTCTGCAATCTGGCAACTTCACGATATACCAGAGGCCAAAAATTCCAAGGTGTTATAGACCCTACTTTTGAATTGGTGCAACAAAATAATTTTGAGTTGTTTCCTCCACAATCTCACCTTGGAATTACTATTGGTCGAGCTTTGTCTACCCACACTCCACCTAGATTAGTGATCCAACTTTTGCATAATCAAATCATGGCTCAAGGACCCTGGGATAATTATTTCGGTCCCCTGAATTTGACTCCACCTCTGCATGAGCTTCCACACAGTTTAAGGAAGAATTTCCCTAAATTATTTGGTGATGGGAAGGTTCATCCTAATGAACACATTGTAGCTTTCAGCATAGCCTATGCTGTAATAAGGGTGGAATTTAAAGATATAGCGGTAAGGCTATTCATGGAGACACTACAAGGTGCTGCTATAGACTGGTTCTACCACCTGCAGGCTGGGTTAGTGACTGATTGGGACACTTTGAAAGACAAATTCAAATCAAGATTCAATCTTGCAGAAGATGCACATGCCTTGCTAGCCCAACTCACTCAGATGAAGAAAGAGCCTCATGAGCCTATGAGGGATTTTATTACCAAATTTGATAAGCTAAGGCACAGGATTCCCTTGGCCAACTAGCTGACACCTCAAAACCTCAAATGCTTCTTCATCAACTCAAACTACCTAAAGTGAGTGTCTTGCTGAGACGGGCCAGACATGTAGACCTTATTGCTACCCAGGATTTGGCTACTGAGGTAGAATATGACCTTATCTTGGCAGGAAAGATAAGGAGAGACCCTAATAAAGGTAAATCCTCTTCATCTTTTGAGTACTCCCCTACAGTCACTACTGACCCAATGTTACAAAAGCTAGCAAATGAAATGCTAGCTATGAGAAAGCATGTGGCACAAGGGATGTCATCTGCTCTTGCATACAGAGATATGCCCAGGAGGACTTTCTAGAATCAGGTGTACCAAGGCAATGCTATCAAAAATTAGGGATAGAAAAATCACCTTACTCCTCGATAGAGGAATCTTGCCCTTGAAGTGCCTCTAAATAACTCAGCAGTTGGATATCTTGAAGCTGAAGTGATTTTTTCATTCCAGTCTGAGTTAAATCTTGAAGATGATGCTAATCTCTTCATTGAGGAAGAAGAAGAATTAACTAACGACTCCCATATTGGTTTCTTGAATTATCAGGATGAACCTAGAAGTGAAGGCCATGAAGCTGAGGGGTCATATGTTGTATTTACCCAGTCTAAAAATCAATTAGCTCAGCAAGCTGATAAAGAGAAAGCAAAGGAGCGACCTTAATTAATAGTTTCAATTGCTAAGCGGGGATCCACTCTTCCTTTCTAGCCAAAGGACCTGGTGGTTTCAAGAAAGTTAAATACCCCAAATGCTCCTACACCTTCTACTTCAATTTTGTAATCCAATCCTACACCTTTAAAAAATCAAAAGGATGAACTCTCATCTTCTGCTCCTAGCTCATTCCAGGCATTTGATATTATTGACCATATAAAGAGAACCAAAATTCAAATGTCTAAATTTAAATTTCTACAGTCCCATCCTGAGTAGTTAGATAGACTAGTTCAATGTGTTAAAAATCAAAACATCCCTATTAAGTGAACAATCCCCAAGGTGACACATGATGTTGCCAGAAATGTACCCACTAGGAACAACCTTGTCACTACTTCCCCTGCTGCTCCTGGTAAGATTAAACCTTTTTATGTCACATTGCTAATAAATGGATATAAACTAAATAATTACATCATTGATTTTGGAGCTTCAGACAATGTCACACCTACTAAAGTGGTTTAATCCCTTGGTCTCACACTGACCAAGACATTTGGGAGATGTTTCTCCATGGAGAATAAGAAAGTACCATTACTGGGACAAATCAAAGATGCCCAATTTGCATTTGTAGCCTTCCCAGCCAAGAGAATTAAGATGACTATCTTGGTGGCTGATGTCCCAGCATCTTATGGCATTTTGCTTGGACAAAATTTATATAAGGATGTGGGGGGCAAATTAAGCATGGATATATCTAAGGCAAGGATCCCTGTCCAAGGCATGATGAAGAGATTACTCCCTGAAAAGGAAACAAAATTTGTGGTCACTCAGACATCAGCTCCTAAAGCTCAAATTCTTTTTGAATCTACAGGTATGGGTAATTATTTTCTATCTAAAGATGAAGTGCATGAAAATCTTGAAAGTATCAACTCAAAAATTAGTTCAATAAGAATAGCAAAAAATTGGTAGGCTGCAGTACAAACCAAGAAGGATTCTCCATTTCTAATGAAGAAAAGTTAGTATCAGATGAAATATGGACTTTGGAATTTGATGGCAGCTATTCTTCTACCAATTTAGGGGCTGGGATTGTTTTGATATCTCTTTAAGGAGATATGTTCCCTTCATCTTACAAATTATAGTTCAACAATACTAAAAATATAGCTGAATACAAATTTATGTTGCTAGGCATGAAGGTTGCTCAAGAAAAAGGCATTAAGCTTCTTCATGCCAAAGGGGATGCTAAATTAATAGTTTTCCAAGTGAATAATTTATATTAAACTAAGAATGAAAGATTATGCCACTACTGTAACTTGGTTTGGGACCAAATTAAAAGTTTTGATGCTTTCAACATTTCTGCCATACCTAGAGAGTTTAATGACAGAGCTGATGCACTTGCTATTTCAAGAACTCTCTTAGTTCCTCATTCAAATTTCAAAGAAGACAGGTATACCATTAAGCTAGTTTATAGGCCAAGTGTTCCTGACAATGTTGATCATTGGCAAGTGTTCAATGATGATCATCAAATCATTGCCTTCTTGGAACGAAAAGATAATTTTGAATAGCTTTGTTTTGAAGGTAGTGAACCTCAAAAGAATGAATCTGTGTCTAAATTCAGCTCAGATATAAATGAATAATTATTGCAACTAAAAGAAAACAAAATTTCCAAAGGCCTAGTTTCTTTTGAAAATCTATTTGACAAACATGATAGATTCATTAAACAATAGCAAACAGACTTGAGTTTCTCTCAAGGATTCGATCAAGTGAATATATCTACAGAAGAAAATCCCAAGATGATTAATATTGGTAAGTGCTGCACCCCTGAAGAAATATTCAAGTTCACTTCTTTACTCTATCAAAAAATGGATGTCTTAACATATTTTTATGAAGACTTGAAGTCTCTCAGACTAGATTAAATCTGCCATAACATTCCTCTCAAGGCTGACTCAATGCCATACAAGCAAAAATATAGATAGTATAATCTAAAAATGTCAGGTATTATTCTGTCTCAGATACAAAAGATGTTAAATGCTAGAATCATTTTCCCAATCCATCATTCTACATGGATTGCAAATATAGTGCCTATAAAGAAGAAGAATGGGGAAATTCGCATTTGTGTAGATTTTAGAAATCTGAATCAAGCATCTTTGAAGGATAATTATCCTTTGCCAATTATGGATCAAGTGCTTCAAAAAGTGACAGGTGTAGAGATGTTATCAATGCTGGATGGTTTCTTAGGTTATAATCAAGTTGATGTTGGTAAATCAGACCAATACAACACTGCATTCACTACACCTTGGGGTACATTTTCATATAAGAGAATGTCTTTTGGTCTAATAAATGCTAGTGCTACTTTTTAGAGAGCTATGAATCTGGCTTTCAAAGATGAGATTGGTAAATTCATTGTGGTATACCTTGATGACTTGATTATCTTTTCAAAGCATCAATCTGATCATGTACACCACCTACAACAAGTGCTAAAGCACTGCCGTCAGAATGGTATTTCCTTAAATCCTAAAAAGTCTATTTTTGGAGTAACAGAAGGGAAATTCCTTGGACACATTATGTCCAAAGAAGGCATAAAAATTGACTCAGATAGATTCAAGTCTATTCAAGAGCTTAATCTGCTTACAAATAAGAATGTTGTTCATTCTTTCTTCGAAAAGGTGAATTTCTTACAGAGATTCATCCCCAAATTTGTTGAGAAGACTAGACATATTGTGAACATGATGAAAGGGAAGACTGTCTTCAACTAGACTAAAGAAGGCAAATCAGCATTTCAAGATATCAAGACTACCATTGCTCATGACTCTACTTTGGTTTGTCTAGATTACCACAAATATTTCATCATATATAGCTATGCATCTAAGCATACTCTTTTAGTGATTCTTGTTCAATAGGACAAAGAAGGTATGGAATCCCCCATCTCTTTCATGAGTTTTCCTCTCAAAACCCAAGAAATGAAGTATTCAAATATAGAGAAGCACACCTATGCATTGGTAAAAGCAGTCAAACATTTTTGCTTCTATATTCTGAATTCACATACTACTGCCTTAGTTCCTAACACTATAGTCAAGTCTATATTAACTCAGCAGGAGTTTGGCACAAAGAGAGGTAATTAGATTGCAAAGATCCAAGAATTTGATCTAGATATCAAGCTAACAAAGTTGATCAGAGGTAAAGGCCTATGCCAATTGATGGCTGACAATAAGCCAGAAGATACACAACATGAAGAAGCTGAAGTGGAAAATACTCCAACAATCATTTTTGTCTCCACTACCAATGAATGGTACTTAGGTATTGCCTATTTTCTGACTTACGGTGAATGTCTTGCTCATTTGTCTTACAAAGAAAGTAGGATTATCAGGTTGAAAGTTGCCAATTTTATCCTTTGGGATAATGGCCTGTACAAGAGAAGCATAGATGGAGTATTCCTTCACTGTGTACACAAGGAGTAACAAACCCAGCTTTTGAAATATTTCCACAATTTGGCCTGTGGAGGACATTTTTTAGCTTCTGTGACTGCTCACAAGATTCTGTGAGCTAGGTATTACTGGCCAACTTTTTTCCAAGATGCACATAAGTGGGTGAGAAAATGTGAACTCTGTCAACAATTTCTTGGAAGACCCAAGTTGATTGCCCTATCTCTCAAGCCAGTGATCATAGAGGAACCATTCCAGTAATGGGGACTTGATTTTATTAGGATAATAAACCCATCTTCAAGTGCTAGACATGGTTATGTCCTTACAGTAACTGATTATTTCACCAAGTGGGTAGAAGCAATCCCAACTAAGCATGCTAATTCAGAAGTTGTATGCAACTTCCTCAAAGAAAATATCATTTCTAGGTTTGGAGTTTCACTCAAAATTGTTACTAATAATGTAGCTTGTTTCACCTCTCAAGAGATTACGTAATTCTATTTTCATTATAGAATTACACTCTCTCATTCTTCTGATTATTTTCCACAAGGGAATGGACAAGCTAACTCTAACAATAAGAATTTGGTAACTATTATCAAAAAGCTAGTAGATGATAATCAAAAGACATGGCATAAAGCATTGGTTGATGCTCTGTGGGTAGACAGGATCACACCAAAGAGGGCAATTGGTATGTCTCCTTTTCAACTTCTTTATGGTATTAATGCTGAGATACCAATCACCTTGGATTTACCAGCCTTGAAATTGGTGAAGGCCATTGAAGATCAGACATATGAGAGTTCTCTTGACAAAAGAATCATGTTCCTAACTCAACTAGAAGAATAGAGAACCATGGTGGTGGATAGAATTGTTGCTCATCAAAATCTGGTAAAGAAACTCTTTGATCAGAAGGCCATAAATCATGATTTCTAGATTGGGGATCAAGTCCTACTATGGGACAAAAGGAGAGAACCAAAGGGGATGCATGGAAAGTTTTACTCCCTTTGGAGAGGTCCATTTATAATTCATCAGCACATTGGTGAAAATAGCTTTCTACTAAAATATCAAGATGGCACATTTTTCTCTGTCCCACAATGGGCATCATCTAAAACACTTCAACTCTTGAAGTATCAGATCGTTGCATATGTATATATGTATATTTGTACATTTTTTATTTCTATTTTGTTTCATTTGTTTCCATTTTTGAAGCCTTTCATTTCTGGGTAGCATGACTCCATAACCCAATGGTACACATGAAGACACTAGAGATTCTAGATTCTACTCCTTTCAATTCATTTTGCAATTGACAGAAGTTCCCCAACTGGAGCCAGCTATTGTCCCCCAAAAAATATTAGTTATTTTTGGGATAACATTTGAATTATTTTGGTCCTACAGATCAAAATTATCTCTTCCCTTTCCAAATTTTGTCCTGGGCATTCAAATTCCTCATTTTCAATCTTTTCAGAAATCTACAAACTGAAAATAGGCTCATTTCTACAAGTTCAACAGGATTCACGACTTCTACAAGTGTGTTCAATCAAAAGAATTGGTTTCTAACAATTGATCATTTTTAGAATTAGTTCATCGCCTTGGTTCAAATAGAAATTTCCATTGGCAAGCATCAGCAGCAGGTTCAACATTTGGTTCATCTTTTGGTTCAATGTCAAATGGTTTAAAGGCAAGTTCAATCAAGCAATTCAACATTTTATTTCAACATTTGGTTCATCTACTCAGCTTCAGTGCTTTGATTCATTCTTTGGTTCGTCAGTCAGTTAAAAGCTTTGTTTGAATTGTTGAACCAAAAATTTGGTTCAACGTCTTGGTTCAATGAAAAGGTTCAAAGCCTTGGTTCGACGGTTAGTTCAAACACATGGTTCAAAGTCTTGGTTCAATGGAATGGTTCAAACATTTGGTTCAATGAAATGGCTCAACATTTGGTTCATCGCCAAAGTTCAAAGAGTTTCCCAAAGAAGCTTGAAGGCCATTCAAAGACTACCTGAAGGATAGATACCCTTGTGAGAGGCTCTTCCTAACTCAACATGGGTCATTTCTTAAAGGCTCGAAAGGACAAGTTCAATTTGGAAAAGTGCCAAACAGAAAAGCCAAAAGAAGACAAAGGAACAACGTGCTCAAAAACATCAAATTCAACATAGTGAATTAGCCGTTGATTCTTTAAACATACAGACCAGAATACATTCATGAATTTCAAAGCCAAGACCAGTAGAAAGTGGAAAAGGAATAGAATAGTAAATTAAATCCAGGCCCCAAGTCAATTAGTTAGACAAGGAGGAACAATGAAGATAAGATCAGATCACTAAGTGGAACATCGAAAGTTACAAACTTTCAATAAGCGTGACTTATTTCCTTGCATTGATAAAATCAAATGAGTAAAGCGTCCCTAAGTTCTAGCATGTCTTCTTAACAGATTCCAACACAAAATGATGTATTGATTGTTCCCAAGTCCTTCTTAAAGAGGCTATATAAGGGACTTTCTTCTATTGTAAAGGGGATCTCTTTTTTGACAATTGGAACAAAATTCTGCCCAAATTGTAAGGCATTACTGAGACTTTGAGCTCAAATTGCCAATCATATTTTGTTACTAGAATAATAAAGTAATTGGTTTTTCAGACTTTATGCTGTAATATCTTTGTTATTGAGGAAATTGTTCCTATGTATTTTTCTTTGATATATCTTATGTTCCTTTAATTCAACAAGCAGAATTAGTGACATCAATTAAGAAGGTGTCCTAAAGAGACAACTATGGAGAGACTTTGTGCCCTCATAATTGCATTTAGTTTGTTTCCTTTTCATTTCTATGTAAAGGATCTTGAGGAAACTTTGTGCCTTCGTTGTCCTTCCTATTTTACTCTTGAGCAATCTAGGTGAAGACTTTGAGCTACATCTCGATTTGTTGGCTATCACATCCTTTGCCACATTTTGTCATTACTACTAGGAGTATTCTTATGGTTTGCTGAATAGTATTTTTGAAAGAAGAGGAGTATTGTCTGTCATTTCCCTTGAGTTTTTCCTTTGATCTACGTGCATCATCTCTGAAATAAGAGAGATGGATGGTTTATCCTACCCATGAGTATTATTTTCTGTTTATATATATATATATATATATATATATATATATATATATATATATATATATATATATATATATATATATAGCACACCTACAGGGAACCTCCCCTTGATGAGAGGAGAGATCAATGTCTTTCTGATGTGGTAAAACTGCACATTTGGATGACTTATCTTCCTACTTTGGCTGATTAGACCTATTTTGTTTATCATTACGCTGATCGACAAAATATTCAACCAACAGGGGTCATTCTCATGGGACCTGTAGACAACTTCAAATTTTAACTATGGATTTTCTTCTTAGACCTAATTATGATTATGATTCTATTATCCATAAGAATCAACAAGCCTATGAAATTACTTTTAAGTACTAAACCTCAAGCCTTAAATCAAGTAAATGCTCATTTGGATATCTATAAAGATCCTTTACTTAATCAACCTATCCAATAAACTCAAGACAAGCCCACCCCTTCCCCTAATAACATAGAAAGTCTTGTTGAACCAACTTTCAAATAAAGTGTGGTTAACATGACTAATAAGTGAAGGGTGGTGGCTTTTATTGATTCTCAATCTATCTACACTCCTCTTTCACATAAGACATATTGTGTTATCAAAGACTCTTCTCCAACTCATTTAAATGAGTTGGGAAAATAAGATCTTATTACTTTTGATGATCCAATTTTGTATTCCCCCTTGGATAAAACATCCCATACTATTTATATCACTCTTTCATCATCTTCCAATGCTAATGATAATCAAGATTCCACCAACACTTCTTCTAATTTTCAAAATCAACTTAAACCAACTAGTTCATCATCTCTACATGACTTACCATCTTATTCTAAACTTTCTTCTTCTTCTTATCAATAAAAATTCCAATTTTCTTCATCTTCTCCTTCTTAGGACCTCCTTAACCATTACACACCTATATCTAATAACCTTCTTATGGGCTATGATGAGTGGGATCCCATTGCAGAGATCACTAATATCCCATCCCAAATTATATTTTGTGAGCTTATGATGACTCCTCTACATCATATAAACTACCTCATGCATCTCTTATTCAAGATGAGTGTCCCTCGTCCTCCCCTAGTAGGATGGGAGGTAGCTTTATCTGGTTTTGATGATAATATTTTATAACAATGTGAAGAGTTTTCTATTAACATTGACAAAACTATAAACACTTTTTTTCTCTAAAATTTCACATAGATTTTATGATTACCAATAAGATTTTGCTTCATGTGGATGATCTTCCTTTATTCATTAGCATCCAAATCGGTGACATCCAAGTCAAGCATTCATTAATTGATGATGGATCTATCACTTGTGTCACTTATATTGATTTCATTGAGACACTTGGGTATTTTGAATGTAATCTCAAGTATACATGCAACACATGCCAATGATATGATAGAAGGAAAATGCCTCTTCTAGTTTTTGTGTGGCTTCCCATTACCATCCCACCTATCACCATTCATGTGAAGGATATTTTTTTAACTTTCCCCTTTCTTGTAATATCTTGCTTGGTAGGTTGTGGACTCACTACATGAGATCTATTACTTCTTACACGTACCAATGTGTTAAATTCCCTAACAATAGAGCCATGTATAGGATTCAAGATAACACTAACCCTTAGAATTTTGAATAATTCAAATATCATAGTGTCTTCAAGATTCCTACTCTTTAACCTTTGTTGAGTGTTCCATTTTGTGAGTCTTAACATCTTAAATTTCCTATCAATTCAACCCATGTTACAATGGGAATTCTAAGGTCATTTGTAACATTCTTCGTAACCTTTCAGATTCCAATGATGATGAGCTTGATGATATTAACTTAAAGATCAAAACTTCCAATCTCTTGCCTCATCTCATCTCACATCTTCCTACTTTCTTATAGCCTCATTCTCACAAACTTCCTTACAATGACATTCTCATGGTCTTGACCAAGAATAGGAATTATATTCACCATGCTTCATCATATGACACAAGTTATCTGTATCTATGCCATTAATATTCATACCCTAGATTATGATGATAGTTATTCCTTAGATGATCCATTATTAGGCAATCTTGTATAGGCCTGTGATGTTGATATTGTCCATTATCATTCTTTTTTACTTGATTATTTTCATGCATCTCATCATTTTAATTCACTTATAGTTCTTGATTTTTATATTTTCCCATTTATCATAGGGTAGAGATGGCAATGACACCTCCAGTTTCTAAGGATCCATTAGGACTATGCTCAAGGATCATGCTATGACTAGGCCTTACTATTTTTTAGGTACCTTGACCCTCATATCTGGTTTTCCCCTAAGTTTAGTGTGACTCTCCTTATACCTTTTGTAGATCATACCCCTCCCTCATTAAAGCCTATTATAGTTGAGCCTCTTACCATTTCTATTGTAGTTGATCCTATTTCCATTCCTACTATTATTGAGCCTACCCTTATTGCCCTTGATATTGATCCTTTCATTGAGCCTCATTCCACTCTTTCCTCATCATTACCCTCCCTTGGTGATGGTTTTCTTCCCTTGCCTATGATGGCTCCTCTACCCACCATTCTCTAGTTTCTTCCACTCCTGTTTTACCTCCTTCCATGAGTTCTTATAATAAAACCACTCACAATAATATATGTTGATTCAATGAAATATAAAACCATTATTTCACCCATTTCCATAAGTTATGATAATATCTTGATAAATTTCATCTTTCTTCCCCATCATCAGATAAATCCATACCTCCCCTAAAGGTACTTCTTGAATATTTACCCAAGTATGGTGAGGTATATTATCTATGGCATTTATGTGTCACCCATTGCACTGATCACTATCACATCCTATAATAAAATCTCAGATATCACCTTATATCCATTCCTAAACCTTCTTCTATTCTACCCACATGTCATTCTCATAAGAAGGGTTATCCTTCTTCTCCCATGGTTCCATATCCTCCTGTAGTCCCTTCACCATCTTCTATACCTCCACATGTGATTCTTTCACCTGTCAACCTTCCTTCACCTAATAATCATTTTCCACACATAAGTCCCTCACCTATGGATGCTTCTCCATAGGTGATTCCTACATCTCTGTAGAGCCTGTTCCCATGCATTTTCCTGACTAGCCTTTGCCTATTTTTCCTCCTCAGCATGATCCTTTGAGTATTCATAATGTTTTATTTGAGGAGATTAGAAAATAAGAATTTTCCCAATATTCATTAAATATTGATGAAACCTTAGTAACAATTCAACTACAACTTCATAGATAATTATATGATGTATTAGATAATGTGTGTGAACATATTTAATAGTATTTATGAGTGCATGCATTGTGCTTTCACATTTATATTTGGATTGGACATATGTTCCAATATTATTTTAATCTATTATATCATTTGACATTGTGTTAAATTTATGCTTGTCTTATATCATGATTTCTTACTTATTATACTATATCTTGTTTATCTTATCATTTATTTTCACATATGATTATCTTTTGTTTTATCATCGATTTCCTTTCTTTTTTTCCTTAGAGTTATTCTCAAAACTCTCTTTCTTGTATCTTCATGATTGTTTTTCTTTCTTATCCTTATTTTTCATAGATAATTTGTCATGGTGATTTGGTTATATAGAACCTGTTTTCCTTGGTTATTATCTCCTTTTACCATGTGATTAGTTAGCAAACAACCTATTTCATTATTATCTCTTTTTATTGGTCCACCTTTGGATCTCCTTTTTCCCTCTTATTTTTTTTTACAAACTAAGCATATACACAGTTGAGACTTGAGATCACATGCTATTTCATTTTCAATCCTAAGTGTCCTAGTCAATTTTATCTTTGGTTACTTAGCTTCATTTGGCCTTATCTTATATCTAATTCATGTATATCACTATCTCTCTCATGATTTTTCATTACAAATCCATATGGAGGAGAAATATTAAAAATCCTTCAAAATAAATTTAAATGCCAAATCATTTAAACAAAAGGCAATGATATCAAAAGATAAAAATATTCTTAAAATTCAAATCACACTAAAAGATGTGATTCAAAGCACACCTCTTTATTCTAGTTTGAAACTCAAAATCCACAATTGGTCTCATGGTAGATCTGAGGTTCTTTGGGGTGTGGTAGGCTAGTAGATTAGAAGAGGAGATAACAAAATCTTTTAGTGATACCTACTTTCTCATATAAGTACCCAATCTTTACAGTAGATAGATGGCTCTATAAAGGTCCTAAATAATGGGGAACACATTATGGGAAATTAGGTCCATTTTAATTTTACTTGTACCAATATACCTTCATGAGATGATCTTAGTAGCATGTTGATTTTCCTACAAAGTTTTTTTATCTATAGCGAATAGCTTTCCTTTGTACATAGATGACCACTAGTCACTTAGTGTCTTCTCATGTCCATAGTATGCCTCTTGCCTCCAAAGGTCTTCTCATAAGATGCCTAAGTCTTGATTTTTACATTCACTTTTTTATTCCTTATATCCCTTATATTTCCTCTTGAGAAATATTATTTTGTCTACTGATGACTCCTCTTGGGATTTCATTTATGAGTTGGTTTTTAAAACCGTGAATAGGACTTAGCCATCCTCAAAAATTACCATCTAATCCTTTATATTACTCACATCCTTTATTACTTGATTTTTTTTCACCCTAGTGGTGTTCTCTTTGTAGAGTTGTAGTGTAAGACCATGGATAGGACCCAAACTTCCTCACAAAATTTTCCAATACCCAAGTCACCATCCAAATTACATTTATCAAATTTGAGATAAGATTAGATTGATTATGAAGTTACACATTATTTTACATGCTTCCCAATGTGATTTAGTATGTTTTATGCTTACTTCATTTATCTTTCACCTTTTTTATTCTTATTTTTGAGCACATGTAAGATTTAAACCACTTATTAAATTTTTGATACTTCCTAGCTAGAATTAGTATGACTAATCTAAGACCAATCTTTTAAAATTTTATTTTTCTATCATACTTCCCAACATGATTTAGTATGATTTTTAAATTTGATCAGTTAAAAATATAGGTTGAAGGGGCTTGTACCCTTTACAACTAACCACCAAAATATAATCAATTCAAATCAATAAGACAAAAAGAGACAAAAATAAAAACCTTATGGCCGAATCCAACTTCTACCAAACAATCATTAATTATCAACCAGAAAACCAAAAAGTAGACAAAAGGAAAAGAAAGACCAACAAGCTATTTTTATTTGGAGTAAAAGACCAAATATTTGGTCTTAATACTAGCACTTTTATTATTTCTTCCCATGGTTTTACTCCCATCAAACTATTCCTTACCATTATCTTATCTCTTCCTCTTAAGCTCAAAAGAATGAAACTCCCCTTTTTCTTCCTTGGGATCCTAGGTGGCTTCCTCCTCTTTTATGTGATGGTTGGATTTACCTTTTAGGGTGTGAACTAGGTGATCTACACCTGCACTAGTTTCTACCATATACAGATAGAGGAATCCTTTGAGCTTCTTGAACTCCTTAGCAATTTCCACATAGAGCAGTTTCAAGATCACAATTTTCATATACACCTTTTGGAGGGAGTCCTTAATCTCCACCTTGACATTGGACCTCGAAACCCCTTTACCTTTGGAGGCAAGTGAGTAGATGAGTATATGGCTTCCTGAGCCAGGCTTTGGTGTCCTCTTGAACATGTTCTATTGAATCCCCCTCATCTTGCTCCTTTTATTAATCATCTAAATTGATTAAGTGTTATTCCCTTCCTCCTCATCTAAGTTATCCTTATCACTATTAATTTCTATGTCCTCAGTGATAATATTAGACCATAGTGACTCCCCATGCTTAATTAATAATAGGATTAGGCCTTTGTGAATTAAATCCATTGAAGAATTATCTTTGAAATTCAACACCAAAATCTCTAGAGATTGCAACAAGAAAAATGGGATACTAATTATATGACCTTTAAAATAGTTCAGAAGCAGGAAATGATGCAATAATATGATACTATGTTTACCCTCAAGGGTAATATACCTCCTTATTTGTAAATAAAACTCTAGCCATTTCTTCGATAGATATGCATGCATAAATATTTTATGAGTTAAATGCTTGGGTTTATTATTTTCCTTATCCTTATTTTATAAGATGTTTGAAAGTTCCCCCTTCTACCTCTTATATTTGAATTCCTTGACACCATGGCATTCCATCCCCATTATTTCACCAAGATTACCTCTGTAATCTAAATCTGTAGGCCATACATTCTCACTTCACAATCTTTCTAGCCATGAGAAATATCTTTGAAAAGCAAAGTATCATGCCTAACTAGACATTCCATGAATGGTTATAGCCCACCCTAGACCATTTTATTCTAGACATAGTCATTTTTATTTACATCAGCATAAGAAATCAGCTCAAATTGATCTCTATCCCCACCCATTTTTTGAAAGTGTGACCTACTTTTATAGAATTTGTAATATAAACTCTTCAAGATGAAATAATGAATTTTATGGAAATTAGAGCCACCCTTGGTCATATGATGCAAAATCAAGGCCCCCCAAATGTGCAAATCTTTGGTATTAATAGCATTTCACATATAAAATTCTTCATGGATGATCTATGATTGTATCATAATTAATTTTCTCATTATGACTTTTCATGATGTGTCCCTTCTCCATCTCGATAATTTAGATGATGTCATCTAGATAATCACTCTCGTGCCAGTGATATAGTCACTCCTTAGGACTCTAATTTTTTCCATGCAATTGACACCCTTATTTCCTTCCCTATAGACATGTCCTATGGAGAACCCTTTGAAGCAGGTCCCTTTAGTATGATTGATTGACTTAATTAATTTGTTTTTATTACCATTTGTTCCCTTTTACATACCTTCTAATTTATTACATTGTTGTCATACTTCCCAACATGATATTAGTATGATTTTACTTTTTTTAATTTGGTTCAAACATCTTTCATATTGGTTTAAAAACAAATTCCTTTTTGCCATCTTGGTTTTCATTTTATTGTTCTTTATACTTAGTCATTTCTTGTTATTACACATTTCTTAGCTTGAAATGGTATGTAGTACATTTTCTTGATTGTTTATATTTTTCCAAATCCTTTTGTATGTTTATTTTTAACCATGCATGATTTTTTATAATGCTAGAAAATAAACCACATCTTATATATTTCTTATAGCATATACAAATTGCCAAAATGATGTACACACACACACACACACACACACACACAAACACACACACACACACACACACACACACACACACACACACACACACACACACACATAATGATTTTGATATAAAAAATGGAACCATATATAATGTTTTAGCTCTATGGTTGGGTCTCGTCATGTTTATCTCATGGCCTAGCCACATTGCCTATTGAGGCCTTAGTCTAACTCCTCTGAATGGTACACTATAAATAGGTCATCTAAGATCTCAATCCCTCTACCTATCCCTATTGGTGTATTGCCTACATCTGTGACTCCATCAATTGGTTATGGATCTCTATCATCTACACTACTATATCTAGATGTGTAGATCTCTCATCTACTAGGACTTGACATGCCTATAACTTCCTATCACCCATCGATGTTGGTGGATGTATCCTCTCCCTCTACACTTGTATCTACCTTGCTAGCTCTCTAGCTAATCTAAACCAACTCACCTGAGTTGTGGTAGATGTTACACTTATATCCTCCAATATCATGGGGTTGTATGGATATAGAGACTCATATAGGACATCATAGAGTGCTCCCCTCACAAGGGACCCCCATCTCTCCTCTGTATCATCACCTACACTTGTAAAAACCCATAATATGGATGTTAGATTACTATTATATCTTATAATATCTATCTATCTATCTAGAATAAGTTAAAGCAATAAATTAATCATCTTTTTACATGTTTGTATATCAACTACTATGGTCTCACCATTTACATGATTGCCTAACATAGTCTCCCCATCTACACAGCCTCCTAGCACCTCCTCTATAGGCTACCTCCTCAGCTCAAACCCAACTATCATGACTCATGTTAGTCTTAACCTGAGTTTTATTAGTCTATCTAACCTCTCCTCTGGATCATCTATGGGGTCATATACAATTTTAATAGTCTCCACTCTCTTCTCTACCTCCTACTTTCATCGACATCATGTCTTCTATGGCCACTTATCATATCAATGTGGATATAGTAGTGGTACATTTGATATCTCTACCTCCACATCCCTATCCTCTTACTTAGCTCCTCATCATGCCCAACCAGTCCATGTTCTCTCTCAATGTGGCATTAGTATCAGCCTCACTACTAGTGGCCCTAGTCCTCACTTCCCCTATGGATCCCTCACATGCTAATCCCACTACTAAAGCATTAGTATTGGTTCTTTTAGATGAGGTAGGCCCATCTACCCTATCACTCATTCTACTAGATGTAGTTATCTCCACCATAAATAGTTCCTAATAATCTATATCCTCTCTATTATTGGTCTAACAATGTGCCAACTCACCCATGTAGCTACTATGTGTTCTTATGGCTACCACATGATGTTCACATCTTACTGACTATAATGATGGCTCATGGGGCATGTCTTGTGCTACCTAGTCCTCCTATCTCCACACTTGAGGTAAACTATCATCGACCACATGGGGCAGCCCAACTAATTGATACATAGAAAACATCTCATAAATCTAAGATGTCAAAAATATGATCGACCCCATGGTCCTCTAACCTCTAACTAACATCTCATATATATCATGTACTAGTTGGATGTAGATGACCAAGCTTAGGTCATATAAAACTCACTCTTCTAATATGATTTTGCTCAAGGATATCATGAATAGTGGTACCATATTGTCTAACTTGTGATATAGCACTCATTGTGTCATAAGGCCTATAATATCCTTCTAAATATCAATAATCTATGATGTATAGACATCAAACATACTCTCTTTCTTGGTAATATCATATCTGAACCTAGAGCCCACATGGCTGAGGATCTCCTCTCTTTTAGACTATTTGGTATCCCTACAATCACCTACGCTCCTACTATAGGTAGCCCCAAGATGGTATGAACATCCTCCAGTGTCATAGCCACCTCCACTATATCCCCATCCACCTCCCATCTGAAGGTGTTAGTCAACCATTCCCAATAACTAAGGAACATGACTAACAAGTTAATACTAAGGGGAATTCATTTTAGCTTAGTTTTAGCCTTCTCGGTCCTTCTTGACCCTACTTGGTCATTTCAAGTCATTCTAGACCTTTTTTGGCCTTTTTCATGTTTTTTCATATCATTTTAGCTCTTTGTTCAAACTAGTTCAACCAAAAGTTTCTCATCTTTTTTCTTGGTTGACTCAAAAATCTAAGTCAACTCCCTTATTTTCCCCTCCCTAGTGCTAAGTTTCCTTTTTGGCCATTTTAGTCCACCTGAAAACTCCTAACTAGGTCTTTATCCTATATAATTTATAGGTTCAACCCATACCTACTAGGTTGGCATTGTGGATTCTACCTATTTTTTAGCCTACTGGGTTGACTAGGTGGACCCTTTACATTTTCTTAAAAAGTACAATTTTCTTACTTTTGCCTAAAACCTCCAAACCCATTTCCTATCTTCCTATTTTATACCCCTATAATCTGATTTTGTTCAATTTTGACATTTAAAAATTATTAAAATTAAAAATTACTAAAAATTCACTTAATTTAACACAAATTTCAAAAATTGGCTTGAGATTCTTAGTTGCATACCTGTAATGCACCTGTTGCTAACTCTAGAGCTCCTCTTCACCTAGCATGTCATCTCCTCTCCATCATAGCAATATCTATCTCTAGAGATATTTTTCTCCTCTCTCACAAGTCAAATTAACAAATGAATTATATTTTTCCTTATTTAAAAACACTTTTTAAAATGTAAATTCTACAATTTTTGTCCTATAGATTCCTTATTTTGCTTATATCTTTGTTTCTACTCATCTATTTTACAAACCATAAAATGAATTTGATTCATGATGATGTATAGATAATTTTCCACTACCATTTGCCTATATTATAATTTTTTTGATTTTTTGCTATTTTTTTCTCTAACATCTATAGGTTCATCTAGTGTTTCTATATTGGACACCTCTACATTTCTTATAGTCTACTTATTTATGTATAACACTAAAGTAAGTTAAAGGTATGTGTTTTTCAATTTAGTTCTTTCATTTATATTATTTTCTAATTACTACACATTACTTAGCATCAACACTGTGTGTTATCATGTGTTATCTTGAAGCACCATCATGTGTTGCACTTACATGGCATGTGATGATATTCGAGTGAGGCATATGTATACACATAATATTTTCAAAATTTGATAGATTACTAACAAATTTTATCTTTTAAGAACTTATTGATTCTCAAACTCTCTAAGTGCATGCCTTAAGGGGTACACCAAGAAAGGGGTAGGTAAACCATCGGTGCTTTGTAAGATTATTGTTCCTTTTACCACTTGCCATCTACACACTTGTCTCTTAAAACCATTAACCCTAAGCTTATTATTTTTAATCCTACCTCCTCCAATATTTTCCTCCTTCATTTTCTCTTTCTCTTACCTTAACATCTTTTTTGACTATCGATTGTATTGTGTCAACTAGGTCCGCTCAGTGTAATTTAAAGGCATTATTTACTTGGTTTTTTAGCCTTACGGCTGATCTAGCACAAACCTAGTAGATTGTCCCTGAAAATACACTGGGTCAACCCTTTATAACTTACATTCCTATAAGGATTTAGGGTAAGATCCACCTATATATATAAGGTCATTTCCCATGATTTCATAATATAAGAATTATTAGTGAAGAAGTACAAGTGAACATCTGCTTATTGACCATTATACTTGAGGAATAAAGCTTAGGGTTCCATACTTTCTTTGTAGATATGTATCTTGTGTTATGGAGAAGTATTTTGGATTCTTAGATAGGTTGTGTAGCCTAGATCTGATTTATCTTGGTTATCCATACATACCAAAACAATATCTTGCAAAGTACCTTAGCCTAGGGAGAGATTGAGGATTAATGCATTTGTCTTCAAAGGTAAGTATTCCTAACTTTATTTATAATTTTTTAGAGTAGATAGATAATGCATTTGTATTCTTCTCTCCATGCATTATGATTCCATGTACATTGACATGAATATATGTCTTCTACTACATGTTTACTTTAGTTTTTAGTTTTATTTTTTCTAACTCCCACTTTATGCCATAAGCTTTAGTGTGAACTAGATTAGATTTTTATTTCTTGTTATTAGAATAGAGTGAACATTTAAACCTTAGGACTCCATTAGGGTTATCATGTGATTGTGTTAGACTGTAGGCTTTATAACCCTTCCTATCATGATATGTTGTGATAAGTGATCAAGTAATCAGGTCTAGAGGATCCCCATATTGGTCATGCTCTTGATTAGCAATTATATTTTCTAATCAGAAGTATAGGTATGATCTATATTATCCAATCTAGGATTAATTCATAGGCATGATGCATTTTTAATTGCATATAGTAGGTACCATATTGAGACCTAGTATCACTTATAATGAGATGGTTTTAATTATTTGATTGGAAGTATTAACTAATTGTTATATGATCTAATATTATTTTTTAATAATATCCATGTTAATCCTCAATAATGATAATAAGGTAGTGTTATAAATGTTCAATCCAAAACTGTTATCTTTCAACACACATTTGACCTTAAAGTTTTCTTGTACTTTAACTTGAATGAATGGTGGAATATTTTTATTTAATTTATTTTGCATAGGTTAGTATTCATTTTCAAAAGTGATGAATCTTTTTGTACCCTTTAATACATTCATAATGGAGGTGAATAATGTAGGTTTTATATAACTTGGTAGAGTTCATTCTTGAAATGTATTTTATATTTATTTTTTTTATTACTAATTTTTTCAATAAATCCAATATATAAATACTAGCATGTGTATTATTTAATTGATCAATTCTATCATGTCCTTTAGGTTGGTTATCTTTCCTTGTGCGATGTGGAGGGGGTTGAGAAGGAACGTGTTGAATAAATTAATTCTACCCTGCATGATGGGTCATTCTACCTCATATACTATTAAAAACATGTACCATGGAATCCAAATGAAGCCTTTAGTGAAAACTGGGAGCAAGATGGTATCTATTACAACATTGAGGCCTTGGGGGAGGATGAATAAAGTGGGGAATATAGGAAATTTAGAATATATTAACAACAAGGGGAATTTTGGATTATATGTTATAGCAATAGGATTGGAGGAGGGATCGACATTGTTCATTGGTAATTATATTATTGTTACTATTCTTAGATTAAATATTTATTACCCATTTACTTATATAGTTTACCCAAATAAGATACACTATCCATGTATAAAAATAAGAAAAGATTAACTTCATATCATTTTCTAACCAATGATGTTCATTCAACATGGTCATGATTAATTTATATTATTAGGAAATAATAATAAAAGGTATAAAAAAGGATAAAAATTTAAAATCTTATAAGGATGAAAAAATAATCTACATTCAAAGGTGAAAACATTATTTGCGTATGGAAATAGAAAATCAAATCGATGAAATCCTGGGAAAAAAATTGTGAATTTTGCTTTTATATAAGGAAATTAGAAATAAAATTTTAAACCTTAGGATAAAAAATATGAAACCTTGGAAATATTAAATCCTAAAGTCTATATGTGTTCACCAATATGGTTTACCCTAATATGGGCTAAAATGAGGTACTTAATCCAGTTAAAATAGAATAATGTAACGTAATTCAGATATTAAGATATGACATTTAAGAAATAAATTAGATATAAAATATTGAGATTGATTTTATTGATTTGACAAGTGGCATATGCTAAATATTTTAAATAAAAAATAGAATGAATAATTATATTTTGTGTGTGATTGTTTGACTATGAATCTATTATGGAAGTGTAGACTAGAATAAAGTAGGCTTGTGACTCATTTAATTATGAAAATAAATAGGTTGATTCTTACAGATTAGGTCAATATTTCTAGTTGATAACAAACATTAGTATTAAAATAATAGGAAATGATAAAAAATACTATACATTCATATACACCTATATCTGATTTGTCTTTATTTTTTTATCCCAAACCATGATGATGCACACAACTCCAAAAATTAGTCTCTTTTGCCTTGAAATCCTAGGTGTACTTGTGAGCACTAAAAATATGAAAAAATAGAGAAAGTATAATGGGATTACCTATCCCTGGTTACACTTGATTGATTATTAACCAATTTTTATATATCTAACAGTCCAAGGCTAGAAAAAAAGACACATGTAGTTATCCAACCTAGTGTGATTGTGTAATTATGCTCCTTCTCTATATGTATGTAATTAATTATTTTTATTTTATACTTGAAAATTATTCCTTTGACTTGAATTTAGATTGATTTATACCTAGCTTGTGACTGATATTAGTGATATGTTTAAAATTTTGGAAGATATAAAATATTTATTCAATGTGAAATAATGTAGAGATGTGATCATGGTAAGTGCTAAGTCAATTTTTCAATGACACCCTTATTTTTTATATAAAATTCCAATTGGTTAAGTTATCATCCCTCTAAAACACAATGAAAATAGGATAACCTATGGAATCTTTTTTTTTTGAAAATTATTTATTTATATAATTAGTCCATACTAATCAAATCATATTATTATCAATTAGTGATAATAACCATATTTGGTGGAATTAACCCATGTACAAGTAGATTGAACTAAAAGTCTAGAGATATTTAGACAGGATATTTAAAAAGTTTCAAAAATAAAATGAGGTTCATGCAGGTGTATAATATAATAATGGAAAGTTTCAATCATAATTTAACATGAAACTATGAGATAATGGTAGATTAGGACCTTGCTTATGTGCTTAAGTCATGTGTGGTAAATGTGTGGCAAGCTTGTCATTTTCAAGTATTGAATATCAAATTTTAGTATCTCTACACATATGAACACTTAATATTATAATTCAATTGAATAAAAATGGTTTGAATAAAATTCCATCCTTTCAACCTTGGAATAGGTGTGTCCATTCAATGAATTGTGAATATACAAGGCAACTCTCAAGACATCCTCTTGAAAAGTTTGACTAAAAAACTACACATTGGACATCAAAATTTTAAATAAGATAAGTCTACCATATGGATAAAGATATTAATAAAAACCTGATAAAATTTTTAAAACTCACCTCATTCTACTCATTTCAATAAGAGAAATATGAAATTTCCTCAAGGATACCTAAATAGATTGAACTAGGTGTCATGGTACCATTTAAATAACACTTACAATATTATGAAGACTTTGGAAAATTTCACCCATGGAACCATGGTTTTTATCCAAAACTTATTATGGGAATAATCCTTAATAAAACTAACAAAAAATCAACAAGGAAGGACCACACCCAAATAAATAGATATGGTTTACAAGGGTAAATTAATGAAACATAGTCAAGTCACCTTTTAAAAATTCCTCATTAAAAATTTAGGTCTAAGGGAATGTTGTTCATCTCATCATCCCCTTGAGAACATGGTGATATCTAGGTAAAATTAATTATAAAAGGTATAATCAAGGTACAAAATTATGAAAGCTCGATGGTTCATTTCAAAGTATAAATTATTTTCTAAACAAAATCAAAGCAAATCAATTACATTAACAATATTCAACACTATGATTAAATTCTCATAAAACATTCCATAAAATTATATGATAGTTAAATTAGAACCATCGTCTTGATCATTAAACATTACTTAAATTCAATCCATTATTTTAAAAAAGTATCCAAAAGGTATGTCCTTGATAAGGTTCTAAGTCAAAATGCTTAATAACATCATGATACATTAAATCAAGGTTCTACAAGTAGCATAGAATTTAATAAAGTATACATCATGAGATTAAATATCAATAGTTGATTGGATTCATTTATCCAAAAAAGATAAAATTCACATAATAATGTATAACTAAGAGGAAAAAACTATAAAAAAATGATTAAACAAGAAGCTCACAAGAGAAATTAAAATCTTTTAAATTTACAATGAATTACCATCATGACCACATGGCATCAAGGTACCATCATTTTCTAAAGTGGGTATCAAGGAGGTATTTAAACCAAGCACCATAATTATATCATGACACAATTTCCATTATGATATAGAACTATGTTTAACTCAACCAAAAAATATATATGCACACATAGGAAAACATGGCTCTTTTTCTCAAAAATGCATTCATATAATGATATTTCCTATCTTGTCATTATGATATAGAACTATGTTTCACTCAACCAAAATATATATATGCACACATAGGAAAACATGGCTCTTTTTCTCAAAAATGCATTCATATCATGATATTTCCTATCTTGTGACAAGATTTTATCCCATTGGAGAGGTCTTAAAACAAATATTATATGACCTCAAAAGTGAATTTAATTTGTAAGGTAAATTACAACATGTATTTTTATTATTCCCATGCTCAGTATGAGACTTTCAAAACTGATACCAACCATAAAAATAACATTCCCAAAACAAGACCTATAGAACTATGTTATACCTAATATAAATTCTAAATTATGACCTCTCGATGATAACAAACCCAAATGTGTCGAGATATAGTCTAGATTCACTAAAATATAAAATTTCATAATGAATATATTTTCATAGAGTGAGATTATTTTCTTAGATTTTATCATAACATAACTGGTCTTCTAGATCACTACATGATAGCTTACTTATTAATTTCTTCATTCATTAAGTTAAAATTTTCAATCACACAACATGTTCTCATAATCACCATTTCGGTCTTCAACACCATAGTGGGACTACCTATATTTTTCTAGGTCACTTCCATCATTTAAAATCACAAATTTAATAATATTATTGCAGAGGAAAGAACATGAACATTAAGAGTAACTCCATGAATAATAATGATAGTAATTAGAGGATAGTTTCATCCCCATAAATAATCTCACTACCAAAAAAAAAAAAACAAGGAAAATGGTATTAGTAACTATGAGGAAACATTTTATGATTGATTATGTCATGATGTGTATATTATCCAAGCCATGTTTCCCCTAAATCTAAATATATACACTCATGAAACAACATTGGGAACCATTTATAGGTCAAGGTTTCTTCATATCATCAATTAACAAAAAATCATCAATAATGGCCCTAGCCAGAAGGTCTAAAGGAAAATAAATAAAACCCTAATATTAACATGTACAGGTCAAAACTACTAGCTCAAAGCTATCCAAGATAAGATCAAAAGTTACCAAGTGATAGGAAGGACACAATACAACAAACATTCCCAAAGGCTAAATTAATGAAGGGTTATGAATGATAGTGGAGATATAACTCAACACTTGTTTTCAACTATTTTTTTTTGTAAATTCCATTAATTAATTAATTTATCTAGAGTGAGCTTATAATATTTAATCCCATAGTCTTAAATAAATTTAACCATTTTAATTCAAATTTGAATTTCACACTGTATTTTTAAAGCACCAATTAAATCACTTAGATTTAAATGCTCAAGCTATTATGTTTTTTAAATAAATAATGAAAATTAAAATAACTTTAAAAAAAAATCAAGTTATATGATAGGTAAAAAATGTATTCATTAAATATATTAAAATAAAACATAGAATAAGAATATTTCAAAATTAAATAAAACAACTTATATAAAAAAAAATTAAAATACAATTTTTGGATTTATGCAACCTATGCCCCCCATTCCTTTACAACTCTAAGGTTTTCCCTAAATATCCTTATGAAAATTATAAAATATTTTATTAATCCTCATTCACCTATTTTTGTATTGTTGGTCAAGGAATTTTTTTTTAAATCTTTAAGAAGATAGATGAGTGAAAATCCATGTCTTTCCTCTTATCTTTCATCCACATGCCATTCCTAGATCTTCACATTTCTTCCATTTCCATTCATTTTTTCAAGTTATTATTTATTTTATGAATGCATTGTCCCTATTATGAACCTATTTCTCATCCATGGAAACATTTTTATTTTATTTTTAGCTATGTTTTTTCTTTAATTTTGCATTTTAATTTATGTCCTATTTTATTCTTGTGGCTTCAATGTTTTAATTCCTTACATTATAGGGATTTAATATTCCATTCTATAACATCAAGATATATAATTTTTTTAGATTTAGATCTCATAGATGTATTCTCCATGCATATACCCAAGGCTATATATTAAGAGTTCTATGTAATGTATATCCATGTGTGTGTAAACACACACATAGACATGCACTTATACATACATACATATATATAACTATATACATATATGCATGCATACATACATACACACATATGTGTGTGTTTACACACACACGCACGCACGCACGCACGCACGCACACACACACACACACACACACACACACACACACACACACACACACACACACACACACACACACACACACACACACACACACACACACACACACACACACACACACACACACACACACACACACACACACACACACACACACACACACACACGTGTGTGTGTGTGTGTGTGTGTGTGTGTGTGTGTGTGTGTGTGTGTGCGCGCGCGCACGTGCGCATGCATGCATGTTCACCCACACACACACTTTTTTTTATGTATGTATGTATGTACACATTATCTCTTTTTAGGTTGATGGTGATTGTTAGTGTAGGCTTTTCCCAGCACTGTGGTTTTACTGGCATGTCTTTAGTTAGTGTGCTTAGGGTTATTAAGTTATTTATAGGAAAGTACACTTAATGTGTTTTAGAATTATGAGTTGAGGTGTTATCTTTATGGTGACCTAATTTATTACTTAATATACCTCCTTTGTACTCTATGGCTATTTTCCTAATCTATTAATGTAAAGATATTTTTTTTAATGTATTCTTGCTCTCACTATTGTAGGTTTTTCATGTAATTTATGATGTTTGAGATATTTAAGTAATCCAGAATTGTATCAAAGGTCTGATCTGATTTCCAATTTGCCATTTAAAAATCCTTAGTGAGATATTTCACATGCATGCATTTTTAGTAGTTTTATTGATGTTTTGGTTTTCATAGGTTTTGTGGGATTTCATTAAAATTCATGAAAAATATACAACTAGAGTCTCAAATCATAAAATGAATATAAAAATTTGATTTAAAAGGCATTAAAACCCTAGTATTGATTGTACACTTGACTTAGTTCCTTGATAGTGTTTTTTGGCCATTTTTAAAGGGTTTTAGGGCATTTTTGACCATTTCATGCAAATTCACACTATAGGGGTCTATAATCAAGATAATATTTCTAGTATTTTTTGGGTTTTTGAGTTTTCAAATGGGTTATTACTATAATTTTTAAAAGGCCACACCAAACTTGCAGATCTAGGAAAATTTCTAAACTCCATAGAGTTGTTCACCCCTACAAACACTTTGGCAGACTTTCACCCTTGTTAGAGCACATTACATATTATTAGCACCCTAGCACCAAAATCATTAGGTTTTGGACCCCATGCAAATAATTACATTGGATTATAACCCCACTACATACACGACCATCATATTATGATCCCCTTGTTAGAAGCACTATCAGATTCCAACATTGTTGTGTGCACATTACATATTATTAGCACCCTAGCACCAAACTCATTAGGTTTTGGACCCCATGCAAATAATTACATTGGATTCTAACCCCACTACATACATGACCATCATATTATGATCCCCTTATTAGAAGCACTATCAGATTCCAACATTGTTGTTGGGTTTAGACCCCTATGTGTGCACTACATTTGAGTTTTTATCCTCTTGCATGTCACACTATCAAGATATGGACCCCATTATTACACCTCCATTGGGTCCCGTGACCCTTGATCACATGACTATCAGGTCATGTGACCTTTTATCGCACCTCTTTAGGTTTCAACCCTTCTACAAACATTACCATTAGGTTTTGACAACCCTACCTACACCTCTATCAGGATCTATGACCCTTTCATGTACCATTTTAGGGTTTCATCCCATGTGTTATTAGATCCATAAGGTCCCATGACCCCTACATGAAGACTTACCATATTATATTGACCTTAAAAGTAGGCCCATCAAGCTCTACCACTTATTATAACACACCCAGATCTCTATTAGGCTTCTTCTACACCCTATGACATGTGTGTAATCATAGAATTTGACACTATTCATTTGATTTTTTTATTTTATTTCTACCTTGTAAGTGGTCTTATTAGGATCCATTACTTACAAAAACAAACCTAGATCTCTATCAACCTACTTTTACACCATGTGACATGTGTGCAATCATCAAATTTGACACTATTCATTTAATTTATAGAGGTTTTTTATGATGATGTCACTCACACAATAATCAAGGTCAAATAAAAATATGGAGGGACAACACTCATAATAGGCCCTAGCCCCTTTGTCATATGGAAAATTAAACCCCTAGTCACAACTAAAAAAGGGAGCCTTAAAGTTTCTTTCAAAAATAGATCTGAACAAATTGCATGCCAAAAAATTATTAAATTTGTGCAATATTTTTTCAAGCAAGATTTTTTTAAATATCCATAACTTTTGATTGGTTGCTTAGATTTGAGTGACATCTTCTTCAATTTTTTTTGCCTTTTCATGCTTTATGCATAATGGGTCCACTATAGCTTTTGTCAAACTATGTATTAGACACTCTTGGATGTATTATAGATTGATATTGACATCCCTCTATTTTTTTATACTTACATAATTACTACTTAAGATGTAATCTCAGTTGTGCCCAATAACTATATGAATGTGATTATATTTATAATTTTTAAGTGGGGTCATTACTGACATCTATGATATGGTATTATGTGGTGTTATGATTTCTTTCCTTTTGTACTTTTCTTCTTTATTTACTAAAACAACCTTTATTTCTACACTATGGATTCAAGTTCAATCAATCCACTCATACCTTTTACTTATCGTGAATGGAATCTGAGATTGAAAATCATATTGCAATCCAAGGGCTAGCATCAAATTATAATGGGAACTAAGACTGAATCTATCATAATAGAAGTGAAAATAAAATGGTTTAACCATTGTGATAAAGTCTATGGACTACTGTGTCTTTTCATCTCTCTTGATTTACTCTTTCACATAGAATCTTCCAAAAAACCTACTAAAGTGTGGACCACTATAGAAATACTCTTTAAGGTGCATAATGTGATGAGAGGACATGAAGTAGAGAATAAGCTCATTAGTTTGAGCTTATATGAATATGACACCATTCAAGACTTATTCACCAAGTTTAGTCCTTTGAAGTTGCATTTGAAAGAATGTGTAATTGATAAGAAAGCTAAACAACTTATTCTATTCATCCTCTCTAAACTAGGTCTTGAATATTTTGTATTTATGTCCAATTTCCATGCCAAAAAAGTACTCTTGGAGTTACATGGAAGATGCCTTCTTTAGATACATTTATTGTAA
Organism: Torreya grandis; assembly: GCA_037957365.1. Lineage (NCBI taxonomy): Eukaryota > Viridiplantae > Streptophyta > Pinopsida > Cupressales > Taxaceae > Torreya > Torreya grandis. The sequence continues at coordinate 230,065 of JARHVA010008760.1, forward strand.
ACTTGATTTGAGATCAAAATAAGTTTATATATATGGGCATAGTGAAGTCATCTAACTCTCATGAACTTCTTTATAAGAAAGAGAAGGCTTTGAATAATATATAGATGAAATACAATAGAAAATATCAAGAGAAAAATGAAAATACTTCCACCTTCAAGTCAATCCATGAGATATCTTATTCTAGTCATAATACTAAAAAATATATGATCAAATGTGGGTTTTTCTTAGGAAAGCATGATGAAAACAAATGTTTGAATAAATATATTCATTACCTCACTAGCCTCCTTGAGAAGCACAATACAAGTATTCTTGAATCTATCAAACTATCTTCATTAACCCATGTATCCTTTAAGGTAAATGACCTTGATAAAGAAAAGGAAAAATAGAATAATAAGAGGAAATCAAAGGGTAAGGCCTTAGTTGTAGTTGTGCCTCTGACTCCTCCTACATAGGTCATTAACTCTGGTGCATGACATCACATGGCCTATTCACAGATAGAGTTCAGTTCCTTGAAACCATGTGTCATGTCCTCTATACAATTGTGTGAAGACACTTATAAAAAATTTCTTAGGAGAGGGTATGTTGAAATGAGTGGTGGAACAATCAATAATGTTATATGTGTTCCTTCATGTTCAACTAATCTCCTATCCCTTTACTAGATCACTCAACTTGGTCTAGGCATGCGAGTTGATTTCACTCAAAATTTAGTGTACATCAATGAGTTTCACAGTGATATTTTATTGGCAATGGGAATGGTCAACCATCAAACCTGACTATATAATTTCTCACACTTTTCTCCTAAATCTCAATTATATTCTTATTCATTGAACTCATCTATAATAGATGACATTTCTAAGCCTAAGAACTTATATGATATTAATGGATCTTCTTCTATAAAAGAATACAATAGTGATGGGAACATACCTCCACCATTTCCTTATCACCTTCTAGATATTGAGGAGTTATTTCATGATACACCTACCTCTAGTCCACTTATGACATTATAGTGAATAAGTATACTAATCTTAGATAAATTAAACACTAGACAGTCTATTCAATAGTTATAGGGTATTCTACAGTCCTTAGCCTCTAATTCCAATACACCATCATGACATGGAGTATTTGTCCCTCCTAACTTTCATGAGGATCAAAATTCTTTTTATATGAATCACATGTTTGTTGAATATCCATCAAGCACTTTTCAAACTAATTCACTATTATAAGGTGATTCATTCTTCATTGCATCTACTATTGATCTAATGTCACTCTTAAATGCTTCATTATAAGATACCAAATGGTTTTAAGTAACTGCAGACTCTAGTGGGGTTTTGTAACCCTATGTTCTTATTTTCTCTCTATTTAGAGAGGAGTTTTGTTCCTATGGGTTTTTTCTTTTTCTCCATTTTATGGGATTTGCATTGTACTTGGTTACTTCATTAGGCCTCATTGTTGAGACCTAAGTTTTATACCCACCTAAGTTATACTTTAGGGGGTGTTAATTTATGACTTTTCTAAAACTAAAATTTTACCTACATGTAGTTAGTCAGCTTACTAAGGGTTTTCAAGATCATTAGGAGAAAATACATTTAATGTGTTTTCTAATTGTGAGTTGAGGTGTTACCTTTATGGTGACCTAATTTATCACTATATAATGTACCTCTTTTGTACTTTTTGGCTAATCTATTATTGTTAAGCTATTTTTTTCTCTACATTTTTACTCCCACCTATTCTAAGGTTTTTATGCAATTTGTGACATTTAGAGATCCTATAGGAATCCAACAGTGATACATTCCTTTGTAATAATATGACCCAAAAAGTTTCATTTTACTACTCCAAAAAAATAGTTTTTAGATTTAGTGTGATATCATGCATTCTAAATTTGTCATGTACTTTTCTAAAATTTTGTACATGTTTATATATATTCCTAGAAAACATTGTTATATTTTCCATATAAATAATGATTCATTTATCAACCAAACCATGAAAATAAAAAAAACATAGCACATTGGAATATTTCCCCTATGTTTATAAAACTAAAATTCATTCTCTAATAATAAATTTTTTCCCACTTGGTGGTGAAAGTTGTATTAATTTTATCCTTTTGGTATACTAAAACATGATTTTAGTCTCAAAATCTATATATATAATACATCATCTTAGAACCATTGAAATTATGAATCACTTCATCTAAGGATGGAAATCCATATATAAAATACATCATCTGATTATTTTATACTTTGTTTAAATTATGAAAATCAACAAAAAGTATAATCTCTCTACTTTTCTTATAGATAGACATTAAGTCAGTGACTTATGTTAAATGTCTGATTGGGAAGATCATTTGTGCTACATTAAATTTGAACACCTTCTTGTGTATAAGGGGTTCTAGTAAACTATTTTCTGGTCTCTTTGTCTCAAATATTTTTGTCCTTTCTTAAGCGAGATGGTATGATTGATGACCTTAAATTCAAATATCTTTAGGTCATCATAAGATCATGTAATCACATATTTTTATCACTTTATGAGAGATTTAAATTATTATGTCTCTATCTCATAGTATATAAAGACAATATTAACATATTTGGGATGTTCTCTTTTTCCTAAAATAATAAGAGAAGATTCTTTTTTGTTGGGTTGAGATTTTATAAAATTTTATACACGCATGTCTAAAAATTAAAATTTCACTCTAATGGAGCCATTCAATTTCAAATATTATTTTACTTCAACTACATAATCCCTTCATCTTTAATTTCATTCCATCTAGGGATTTCCTTTTCCTTCTCATCTATTATTTGTGATTTGAAAACACTATATTTTTCCATAAAATAGATAATCTTTTGGTCATCTTTAAACAGCTAACAATTCTCAACATTGATAGGAACATAAGGAAAATGAGATAAATAAATTGAAAAACTATACAATTTGTATTATTTCAAAAGAAATAAATTTGTTTCTAAAACGTCTATCGAACCAACAATTTGGTTTTTATCTCTAGGAATGGATACAATAGTGAAAGCCTAAAATAATTTCATCAACTCCCAAGCTCTTTTTTTATTCTTCTTCAGGCATGTTGTATTGCATTAGAACTTTTTTATTACTTGATTAACTACAAATTATGATTCTAAAATTATTAGTAATTTATTCAAACCATGAATCAAATAAAACTAAAAACTAAGTATTATAGCTTCATATTCAACATTTTTTTGGTATAATAAATTGTAAATAGTATACAACTAGGTACTACTTTCATTGTGGGTCTAATAATGAAATACCTATAATATATCCTTATTTATAATGTGCTACATCAAAGTGAAGGGTCCACTCTCAAAATGAATCAATATTTTATCCCTTTTCAATAGTATATTGAGTAGTGAGAGTATAATTTTCAATGCCTAATAAATCAAAACTTACTTTTTAATTCTTAGATTTATACATAGTGATCATTTAATTTTCGGCACTTGTTATACCTTTATTTTACTAGATATACATCTCCAAATAAACCACATGCGTGATAAATTAGTATCGTTATACCTGTTAAGCAATGGAGGAACCTCAATATATTATAATAATGATAAAACATAGAGGAACCTCAATTTTAGTCATATGTATTACTATGTTTGCAAGTCATGTTTTTTCTATTTGAAATAGGACTTTTAGTCAATGATTTTAATAATAAATCTCATTATTTTGTATTATAAGCTAGTTCATGGAGAATGGCAATTTATTTAATTTTATTCATGTCCTATATTATGTTGTATCTTCCTTTATTGAAAATAAATTACACATAAGAAGAAAGTATTTGATCATTACCTTTTAGGGGTAGAGGATTAATGTTAGCTTTATGATCAAGAGGAACAAAAATATTATCTGGTGGTGTAGAAGTCATGAGGGGTTTATGTGTCCTTATTATCAATGTACAATTGTTACAATTTTATTACTAAAATTCATGTATTTGTTGAGTTTTCTCCTCAAGATCATTTCCATCTTGATTAGGTAAACTAAACATTTCCATTATCATGTATGTATTATGTTTAGAGAAAGTATTAAAAGAATTATAATTGATAGTTGTATTAGAATAATTAGAATTACTTCATAATATTCCATCTCCTTATATTTTTTTTCAAACGCATTGTAAAATTCAATACAGACAAGTTTCCCACATTGACCAGTGCTATGTACTCTACATGAATTGGGAAAAGCTACTTCATAAATTTTTATTTTGGGTAACATGTTTGGTAATGGATCAAGATTAATTGGTTGATTATTTGGGTATGTGAATATTTGGTAGGTATATTTTCAAGTGTTATTATCTATGTTTATGTTACCCATCTCTAGAGCTTCAAAAAGTCATTTGTAATTTTTTAACTACATGTTAGATTACATATAGTTCTCATTTAATTCAATATTGATCCATAATGTTTGCATTGTTAATATTAGTAATCAAGTCTTGATTCTTATTTTTAGTTTTACTTTAATCATTTAGAAAACTAATATGTTTATTTGGTGTGATTTGTCTCAAGGGAAACACCATAGTAACTAGAGTAGTATTGAATAAGGATGAATTTTGATTTGCATTCATAATTGTATTAAGCATTAGAATGCTAGGATTGGTATTATACACAATCAATATATTTGGATTTAACTATATGTCAATGCTAATGGCCTCAAAATATACTTATGCTAAATATTTCACTTGTGCATTTTATCTAAAGAACACATAAGTCATGGAATCTAATGAATTTTTGTACATCTCCAGGGCTAAAGCATCATTGGAACTTTTTAGTTAAAAATATAAGTGAATATCTTTTAGATTATACTATTGAAGGCTCTAATGGACTCATATGGGTCTCTTCTCATTATTGATGAATTATTAGAATAGGAATCTAGCATATATCACTCTTCAAAATTGTGCTAAGAATGTGGCCTACAAGTTATCCTAGTTATGGATGAAACTATCTAGGAGAATAAAGAACCAATCATAAGTAACATATTATAATAACATGGAAAGAGTGAGTATGAAAAATCTTCATGTTCTACATTCAAGAGGTTGAGATATAATTTTAATGGTTAAATATGTTCCTTGGTGATTTTAGATACAATGGGATAAAATTGATGGATGTATCCACTTACACTAATATTTTAATTTTTATTAGTTTACTAACACTTTTTGTTACATGTTATGACCCCACCTCGAGAAGCATTTTATTATTATTAGCATGCTAACATTGAAGGATCATTTTAGATAATTGGCATTATGACTATGTAGTAAACTTGATTACTTTGTTTTGAGACACTGTGATATTGATTATGATGCATTATTTAATAGATGTATATGCCTATTTCAGCTATGACATATTATTTTATTATGTTCATATCAGATGTTATTACTATTGATGTATATATCTTGAGTAGGTGAAACTTATGTTTTATTTTGTGTTGCTGGAATAATTTGAGTGAGTTAAGCTCGTTGGTGGCCTTCGGCCTCTAGGAAAATAAGGAAAGATTATGAATAGTCAGGTTGATATCGATAAAAAAATATCTAGGTGGCAGTTACATCAATGGTTCATTTAAGTCTTTTAATTTTGGTGACATCATTTTATTTGTCTTCATGTCATTTTTTGAATGTTTTCTTATTTTATTTATTTTATTGAGTTATGGGATCATTATTTGTTCCATGTTCTTGAGAGACATTTTTGTGTTTGGGATTATGTTTTCTAATCCCTTTAACATTGTTGGATTTAAACTTCATTTTCACCCCGTTATATTTTATTGTGTAGTCTCAAGTGTAAGACAGGATGTTTTATTGTTGAAGGAGTTCTTCCTTGGGTTATTAGACCATGACTTGATCCCCATAATTTTATATTAAATTTTATTATGTCTTATTTTGAGACCATCTAGTTCATTAACTACATAGGATTATAATAAGTTGTTTCACTTTAAGTAAATGGGGATTTTTTTATTATTAACGCGTTGGTCTTGCTAGACATATTATTTATATATGAGTACATATATTTCCTTGAAAATCTATGTTTGGCATTTTGGTGTGTAACTCAACATGGCTTAAAGTTGTTTTATGTTTTAGCATGAACACTGATTTTGGCTTTTGAATATATATATTGGATTATTCATTTAATTAAAGATAAAAATCTTGTCATAATGAGTAAGGGGGAATAAATTTAGCATTATATTTATTATTTTAGAATTGGCATGAACATTACTTGAGTTATTGACTTATCATGGAGTATTCATTTTATTAAAAAATTGAAATTATGGTATGCTACTTGGGACACAACTCAGCTAATTTATTTTAACCTTGGCATCTTTAAATTCCTCACTTGGAATTATTAATAATTGGACTTAGATTATTTTATTTCTAATCTAGACATTATTATTTCCATTTTTGACTTGGTGACTTGGGGGAGAAGCATCTAGTTATTGAAATATTTAATAAAAAAAGCATGGCTAATGCCCTAATCTTTTGAATCATGCTTCAATCCTCCTTGAAGACTCCCAACATGGAACCCCTACTAAGAGTATGGTGTATGGGGTTGATGAGGTAGAAGTTTCAATATTTTAAGGGATCGTGGCCTTCTACCTGGATAGTGCAGAAGTTGGGGGGGGGGGTGGGGGGGGGGGGGGGGGGGGGGGGGGGGGAAGAGCCTATAAGTGGCTAGAGAATGAAGCCTCGAGTCCTCTTGGCATGAAATAAGATGGTAATGGAAAAGGGTGGAGAAATATAAATTACCATAAACCTCTTTCTAAAAGTGAAATACAAATCTACAAGTATTTCCCTTTAATTTATATGAAAAATACTAGAACTACTAGTTTTTGTTTATTGGGATTTGAGGGAATAAAATGAAACCTTGTGCTATTTATCAGACATTTGATTTTATCTGCTTGGGATGATATAGCCAAATATTATATGATTTTAAAATGATACAAAATAAATAAACCCTAATGTATTTATGTATAAATAAACCCAGATTTATTTTACCCTATTAGGCTTTTTGATTCACATTTTTATACGACTATGTTAAGATGCCCATATGGGTGGATGGAATTTGGTTTTGGCTGAAGAGGTTAACCATAGGAAAATTCCCAAAATGGGTATTACACATAAAATTCTATAAATTACATATAAATAAATTATGGACCTCATTAAACCTCATACTTTTATTAAAGCATGGTTGTAGATTAACTTTGGCCCAAAAATTAATCTCAAGGGCTAGGTAGAAATGAACACCTAAAATTTTTAGTTAAAATGGTTGGTAAAATAAATGTATATTATAAAGGTTTAAAATTTCATTAAAATATAGTTAAATTTTACGGTCATAATGTGCCCTATAAATTTTGTATTCCTAGTTTAGCATAACATCAATTTGTCCTTATCCCCTACTACTGTTGGAATCAACATAGTCAACCCTCCTACTTGATAATGGTTTTATAGTTGATTGGTATATGATGGTATACAAACTTAATTAAAATCATCATCAAATCAAATTTTATAACCTTATTCATTTACAGAGATATGGTTGTGCTTGATGCCAAGATTATTTATGTGTCTCATTTTGGTCTATGGGGTTGATTATGTGTGTGTACATATGCCTCCTTTATTATGAGGAATGTTCTTTTTAAAGTGTTTTAGACCATTTTAAAATGGTTTAAACCTATATTTTTTAAATTTAGAATGAATGTGTAAAATTTAGGGCTTTTTATAATCTCTAGGCTTAGCCTCTTACCCATTTGGATTGTTCCTCATAAAACTATCCTGACCTTGGAATACAAGTGGAAACTGTTGCATTTTATTAAGATAAAAGTGCTTGTTGGTGAGTTGTTTTAAAGAATGGTTATTGACCATGACTACCCACATTTATAAATTATAAACAATATTTTCTTGGCTTGAGTGTATTTAATGCTTTAATCTTATTGTGACTGGGTTACTTGACAAAGTCATGACTTACATGTTGGTTATGTTATTCTAGGAAGCATGAGAATTCTAGAGAGGAAAGTTGAACTTGGTATTTCAAGCAATTAAATCTTCAAAACCAAGATTTCAGATTTACATCTAAATCTATCTTCCTATGTTCGAAGATACTAAGTTGAGGAGAACTCTTAAGGTTTTTTAGATGAATGTCTTTTTCTTTCCTTAGGTATGGATTGGGTGTGGTACAAGATGTTATTATTTTTGGTCTTGGTTGTGTGTTTAACCTGGTATTTTATTATCTATTGTTTAGTATTTGACTACTGAATGTTGTATCATGGTTGTGTCACATAGATGCTCATAACTTTTTGATAAAAATTGGATGCTTTGTTCCACCATTCATCTGATGATTGGGGTGATCAGGACCACTAATGGTTTAACTCATTAGGTTGTGCCTTTAGGTATGTCACCTTTTTGATCATGTACATATCACCTATGGATTGGATTTTTGTACTTATAATTATGGGATCCAACCTGTTAATGTGTTGGATATACTTACTAATCATAATGGTTTTATAATGTAAATGATTTAGATGACTATATAGTGAGTCTCATATCTTGGATTATAGAGAAATGTCATTGTTATATTCATGATATGTGTGCATGGTGATGCATACTACATATGGGTAGCATCATGATGAATGGGTATCAATCACTTATTAATTCTATTATGTGATTATGAACTATCATATTTATTAAATGTCTTTAGTATGGTATTGTGTAATTCATGATGAGATAAAATAATTTTTATATCTACTATTACATAAAGATTGATGAATCCATATTGAATAAGTACTCTTATTAATGTTATGTCTTCATTAGTTGTCATATTAGAAGAAGAGATGTACAATGTTATTATTGTTACATTTTGAAAGGTATTTTACCTTGATATATTTTGTATGATTAAGTTGAATCTTCTATTTACTTATATAAATCACAAATGGTTATATTGAAACCATATGAATGATTACAATAGTATGCATAATATTGCAAGTTGGTATGGAATGTAATTTGATTGTTATGATATTGAGCTCGGTATGACTTTATTATTGATTAAATTGTGAGAAGTTGGTTTTAAGTGTTGAAGTTTTTTAAACCATTCTAAAAGTTTTTAACCATGATTCTGGTTAATGGGTATGAAAAAAAATGTATGGAATACATTGCCTTGGTAATTAATATTCTAATGTACAACATGATATTGTTGATTTTCTAGATTATGGTGAGATTTTGATACATTTAAATAAAGTTTAAGGCATTATGATAATGTATTTTAGCTGGATATACTTGCAATTTAACATGTCAAACTCTTGTGAGTTGTTACAATAATTTATATATCAGCTATGTTTACACCTTCATGTTGATATAGAGATTGTGTGTGTGTGTGTGTGTGTGTGTGTGTGTGTGTGTGTGTGTGTGTGTGTGTGTGTGTGTGTGTGTGTGTGTGTGTGTGTGTGTGTGTGTGTGTGTGTGTGTGTGTGTGTGTGTGTGTGTGTGTATCAATTTTAATCCCTTGAAGTGACTTATTTTAGAATGTTAATCTTTCATAAATAGCTGACATCTACCCTCATTACATTGTTTATTCACATTTATTAAATTGAAATCTTATTTAATGATTTTGGTTCAATTTATTATACAAGAAAGTAAACTTTATATGGATCAAATGTGATGGTTGTGATGTCCATTTCCACTTAGTATGCCTAACTAAATATGAATTTCTTTTGTTTATGATATATATTCTTAAATAATGTGTTTTATTTAATCACATTTTCCATAACCACTTTTTTGCTAAAGCAATTTAGTGCAGAAAATAATTCTATTTTATCCTTCTGAAATATACTTCAAATTTATTAAAGTATGCGTTTAGCTATTTTGCCTTTCTTATTAAACCATGGATGTGTTGGTTGGTTGGGGAGTTGGCATATAGGTCTTGAGTCACTTAAAATTGACTAATTATAACCCCCTTTTTGCACTTTTATTGCTTAAATGATTAAGTAAAGGAAGGTGATCCCATTAAGCATTTGTTATGATCTCTCAAGGGCTAGAATGTTTTTTTGTATACAACCGAATACATTATTAGTAAATCTGAAATTATCATTAAGACATTGATTTATCTTCAGGAAAATTTTGTATAAGGCTTTTATACCTTAAGTAAACATAATTTCTTACTTATCTAATAATTTATATATAGCCTGAGAACTTATGAGACTAGCGAGAATTGATAAACTCCTTGCTAATGGTAATATATGTTTGGCACTTCTCTCCCATGTATGAGTAATGATTTGAATATAAGATAATCTCCATCAAGAAAATGTATGGTTTTATGGCCACTAGATCCAAGATTCGGTTAATGGAATCTCAATGCATAGCTTTATGGAGTTGCCTAGTCTATTGTGAGCTATATTGGTAATCAGTTGGATACCTCTTATCAGTTGTTTAGACTTCCTTATGTACTAACCTAAGGATTTTTTAATGTTTTCCACCTTAGACCATCTAGTATTAGATGATTTAATGACTCAAGGGTTTATATGTATAATAAATTTTTTTTCTTGAATTTAACATCTAGTTGGATTTTATGGAGTAGATGTATCATCGACTCTCAGACTAGACCCTCTTAGACTCCTGAGATATGGATTTGGGCTAACTAACCACTAAATAGTTCTATTGGTGGGAGTAACCAATATTATATAGAGTTTGGATTTTATCATTATGTGCACACACTTATACACCCTAAACTATATACTCCTCGATGAGGACACATTCCAACATAGAAATCATTACTGGTAACTTAATCCTAGTTACATGTGTCTACCAATTGATAGCATGATAATTGGGAACACCCTTATGTGCACATCCATTTTGGTGTTATCTTAATCTCATTTGATTATGTTTGGGCTGGAAACTTTGTACTCTAAAACTAATTATTCTAATTTTTTTGGCTGTTATTTCATTTGGTATCAGAGTAGTGTTTCTACTCTAGGGAACTATGGGAATTGAAAATTTGCTACATTGAGAATAATAAATTTTCTCCATCAGGTAGAGTTTTGGAATGATCCATAAGGGTATATCCTTTTTAGGATAGAAAATGAAGTGTTATGTTATAAATTCTAGTATGTTGAAAGTTCCATGCATCTCTTGCAAGAAATGATTCCAAAGAATTTAGACTTCTTTAATGCTAGTTACTATTGCCCCTAGCCTTGGTTGGGTTAACCCTTCTATAATCTGGTTGTGTCAAGGCTAGATTAACCTACCAACCATCAAAATGTATGGGTGAGTCAATGGGAGATAGGTGATATAGGCTTCATGCTTAGAATTAAGGGATTAATGTTTGATATCTATCATTGGCTTGTATGGGAAAGCCTGACCTAGGGAAGACTGAGGGTTTAATATAAACTTGACATGATTAATAGGGTCCAAAAAGGTCTAATTTACTTGGTTAAGTCAATAAATCTTGAACACTTCACTCAATAAGGAAGTGAATTGAGTTGTTAGAAACTTGTGAAGTTGAGTGGATGTGATAACTAATGTTAACTATTTGGATAAAGAATAATGGATATTTTTGCTTAGTGAGTTGAATATACTACTATTATTTAGATAAAAGAACTGGAATGCCAAAAATTTCAAATATACTATGACACTTCAAGGTGGATGGTTTTAGTGGAGTTAAATCGTCTCCATGGGATAAGTTGCTTGTAGATAACAAGGCTATCCCTTATCTCTCTTTTTGAATATGATGAATTATTATGGTTTAGTATAAACTTCATGTATTGGCATTAATGGGAAAATATGGTAAGTAGCTATAAACTTGGTCTATCTAGGTGTCACTTTATGTGACTAGGGGTAGCATTTCAAAAATCATAGTGATATGATGAACACTTGGGAAGTATTGGCTCATTCAAGGTAATGGACTTGTAAGGAAAACATGAGAAGGTTTATTATCTAAGGCATTTGGTTGGCTGATTGAAACCATTATGTATCCTATAAATGGATAATCATTATGAGGTGATGAAAAATTATGCATTTCAACTGAGTTAGACTTGATTCTATTTATATATTGGCCTCTATTAAGTTAATTTGGAGAAGCATGTGGATTTGTAAAGGCTAAACTTAATGAGTGGAATGCTTATTTTGATCATAGATATTATTTACATCTATGATTTATATTTTAATCATGGATATGTTTGATTTCAAGAGGATGATATGATAACCATTTAGGTGTTTTACATCGATGAGGTTGCTTAACTTGATCTTGGTTGAGTTATGTATCCATGGGGATGACTAATCAGTACTTGGTGACATTTTGATACTTATGACGATATCTATTGTGGCATTAGATATGTATTACATCCATGAGGATGTTTATTATAAGTTTTGGCTAAACATGTTGTTTTTGGAAAATTATAATTTCCATGGTAGTGATTTAGCACTCACTTTGAACCTTGACTAAGCTCACGCTTT
>JARHVA010008760.1:247500-282500 GCA_037957365.1 Torreya grandis
AAGAAGATGGTAACAACAAAGGGTAGATCAATCTAAATTACCATGAACTGCGCTGCTAAACTAGAAATAAAAATCCACAAGTATTTCCCTCAAAATTTTATGAAAAATGTTAGAACTACTAGTCTTTATTTATTGGGGTTTGAGGTAACAAAATGAAACCTAATGTTATTTGCCAGACATTTGATTTTATCTTCTTGGGAGAATATGGATAAATATTTTATGATCTTGGAATGATACAAAATAAATAAACCTTGATGTAGTTATGAATAAATAAACCCATATTTTTTTTACCCTGTAAGGATTTTTGATTCACATTTTTATATAGTTGTGTTAAGATGCCCATATGGGTGAATGGTGTGTGGTTTTGGCTAAAGAGGTTAACTATAGGATTATACCCAACATGGTTATTCCCTCTAAACATCTATGAAGTACTTATAATGAAATTTTCAAACTTATTAAACACTATAGCTTTTATTGAAACATGGTTATAGATTAATTTTGGCCCAAAAATTAATATAAGGGGCTAGGTAAAAATGAAAACTTAAAATTTTTAGTTAAAATAGTTGGGAAAATAAATGTATATTATTAGGGTTTCAAATTTCACTAAAATACAATAATATTTTATGGTCATATTATGCCCTATAAATGTTGTGTTCTTGGTTTGACACAACATTAAGTTTTCCTTATATCCCCCACTATTATTGGAATCAACAGGGTCAACCCTCCTAATTGATAAGGGTTATATAATTTATTGGTTGTTGATGGTATATAAACTTAATTAAAATCATCATCAACTAAAATTTATAACCTCATTCATTTATAAATAAATGGTTGTGCTTAATGCTAGGATAACTTATGTGTCTCATTTTGGCCTATGGGATGTTGATACTTCTAACTGCCTTATAGGTGCTCTCAGTATTGATGAACACTTCTCATTTTAGGATCCTAAGAATCCATGGCATGATTTGTAGTTTGTGACAATTTGGGATGTCTATGGTGTGGATCTCTTAATCTTGTTGATACTTATAACTACCTCATAGATGCTCTTAGTGTTGTTGAACACTTCTCATTTTAGGATCCTGAGGATTCATGGCATGATTTGAAGTTTGTGAAAATTTGGGATCTATGTGGTTGAATTGAAGTAGAGTGTGAGATTTTTCCACAAAATTTGTTTAATTTGGTGGTTGGGAGCCACCAGGATCTTGTACATTTAAAACTTTGTGATATTTATGACCCACAAACTAACCTAAGTGGATATTAACAATGATCTTAAACTAAAGTGAGATTTGATAAAGAAAATAGAAAAATGAGGGCAAGGAAGAAAAAAAACATGATTTCAGGATTCCATCTCAAATATCATGACAAGGTTCTAATTGGTTTGAGCATACATGAACCAATTTATGATGTAAAATAGTATGAACCTAGATTCCATCATAAACTAGGTAAGCATCAAATGAAATATAGAAATCACAAGTAAGAACTATATTTATTTTAAAAATATTACTACTGTAACATGAATATCATGAGCACATCCAAATCTAGAGAAAATGACATGAAGTATATGCAAGATCTTTAAGCTAATCTAGCATAGCACAGCTTAATAATCTTATGACATAAAATGTAGCTAAAAATGCAAATATTCATTCAAATAAGACATTAACATGAAATTGATAGATATCATTAGATTTTAACACACTATCTAGACAATCCTTTCAAAATTCCTTAGTTGTATTAAAATGCTTTCTTGTATACAATTGCTCAAAGTCCCTCCCTTTACAAAATGGTAACACCTAACTATTTACAGAGAACATAGGTGGTGTACCAATTAAATTCTCAAAAAATTCATATGTAAGATAAGGAAAAATACCCTTAATACAAATATTACAATACACATGACCACCTACATCAAATTTGACAAATAGAACTAATATATGCGAATAGACTAGCATATATGCATTACAAAAGAATATTCTTTTCATATTACATTAGTGGGTCCTCTTGGTTATCTTTGCTTGAGGATGTTCTTCACCCTAGTGTGTTGTTATTTAATTAGCTCAAAATATACCATAGGTTTCATCAAATAATCCTCTTCTTGATCTGCCAATGTATTGAATTCTTTGTCACTTTTGGCCATGAGTTCTTGGATGCATTGTGCCTCTAAAATCTGCCTTTCTAAGGTAGGGATGATGTCAAGGACCTTTTTATTTTCCTTGATAGACTGACTTTGGTTCTCTTTGGTGTTATAGATGAGGAAATTAACCCTTTTCTTGAATTCTTCATCATTTATCAAGCCTATGGTAGTGAGTTGAGAGGGGTTTTCTAACAAGGTCTTCAAGAGCTTCTCCATTTTGTCTATCAAGTCCTTGTCTTCCTTCATGAAATTTTTGACACTATTATACCAAGTTATTATGCCCTATATTATATTCACTATGACTACTAAGAGGATGTTTAAATGTCCTAATTTAATGATTTTGATGTCCTAGACCTATTTTTTAGTATGCACATTGATCAATTTAGTTGTCTAGCCTTTGGAGTCCTACCATTAAATGAGTAATGCTTGTGTCATCTCATCTTGATGGGTCAAGGAACTTAATCTAAGATTCATGGTATTAAATCCTTAAAATATTTTAAGAAGAGACTTATTCAACATCTTCAATATGTCCTCAGGGACTAAAAATGTACCCTATGCTTCCAAGTCTTGCTTCTCCTTTTCTAGGTTGATGATTCTTTGTTACATTCCCTTGATCCCAGCTAAGGTCATTGTTGATTGGGCCTTAACCAAACTTGATATGTCCTCTTGATGGATGGGGTGTTCCCCTACTATTTTCCCTTGCATAGTAGTTAGACCCACAAAAGGATTCATTCTATGGAAGGTGAACTCCTTAGTGCCTATAGTGGCCTTCTTTGTTTTAACCTTCTCTAATCTAGCTATGTTTGGATTATACTACACAATGGACAAATACCCTTAATACAAGTATTACATTACACATGACCACCTACATCAAATTCATATGTAAGATAAGGACAAATACCCTTAATACAAATATTACAATACACATGACCACCTACATCAAATTTGACAAATAGAACTAATATATGTGAATAGACTAGCATATATGCATTACAAAAGAATATTCTTTTCATATTACATTAGTGGGTCCTCTTGGTTATCTTTACTTGAGGATGTTATTCACCCCAGTGTGTTGTTATTTAATTAGCTCAAAATCTACCATAGGTTTCATCAAATAATCCTCTTCTTGATCTGCCAATGTATTGAATTCTTTGTCACTTTTGGCCATGAGTTCTTGGATGCATTGTGCCTCTAAAATCTGTCATTCTAAGGTAGGGATGATGTCAAGGACCTTTTTATTTTCCTTGATAGACTGACCTTGGTTCTCTTTGGTGTTCTGAATGAAGAAATTAACCCTTTTCTTGAATTCTTCATCATTTATCAGGCCTATGGTAGTGAGTTGAGAGGGGTTTTCCAACAAGGTCTTCAAGAGCTTCTCCATTTTGTCTATCAAGTCCTTGTCTTCCTTCATGAAATTTTTGACACTATTATACCAAATTATTATGTCCTATATTGTATCCACTATGACTACTAGGAGGATGTTTAAATGTCCTAATTTAATGATTTTGATGTCCTAGACCTATTTTGTAGTATGCACATTGATCAATTTAGTTGTCTAGCCTTTGGAGTCCTACCATTAAATGATTAATGCTTGTGTCATCTCATCGTGATGGGTCAAGGAACTTAATCTAAGATTCATGGTATTAAATCCTTAAAATATTTCAAGAAGAGACTTATTCAACATCTTTAATATGTCCTCAGGGACTAAAAATGTACCCTATGATTCCAAGTCCTGCTTCTCCTTTTCTAGGTTGATGATTCTTTGTTACATTCCCTTGATCCCATCTAAGGTCATTTTTGATTGGGCCTTAACCAAACTTGATATGTCATCTTGATATATGGGGTGTTCCCCTACTATTTTCCCTTGCATAGCAGTTAGACCCACAAAAGGATCCATTCTATGGAAGGTGAACTCCTTAGTTCCTATAGTGGCCTTCTTTGTTTTTACCTTCTCTAATCTAGCTATGTTTGGATTATACTACACAATGGATATTGGTTAAAATAATTTGGGTACCTCTAGTATCTCAATCCTAGTACTACTTGATGCTCCAAGATCCTTCATTCCTTTTCCACTCTCTTAAGTTACCTCAATAATCCTCCTTTTTCCTTGATCCTTCATGAGCTCTCTAATATAGGGTTTGATATCATCATGGGTATCAATACTTTTAGTGATGGTAAGTGCCAATGAATGTGACTGGGATGGAATCTTTTAAAATGTTCCATATATGAACTAGTTAAGGATGATAGCTCCATGTAGGGGGAACTCATCACTAAACAAGTTAACCTCACTAGTAGGATGGGTCCATGTCTCTTTTGGCCTTTTAGAGGAAATAAGAACAAGGGCCATCTCTAGTTCCATTTTATTTTGTGAGATAATGACTAAATCCAAAGATATTTGCTTCCCCTTTTCCATCTCACCTACCTATTGTTCATTATCTTGTGCCAACTCAACTGTTACTTCCTTAATTCCCTCATCTTCTTAATCTGACCCATAGGTCTATACAAGCTCTTTGAATAATCCTTCAACTATTTCAGATGGTTTTAGGGCAACCATATCAATGTGCTCTACTAGATAATGTGGTCTTGGAGGTGGAACTCATGATGAAGGACCTTCTCCTGGCCTTTCTTCTAATTTCCTCTTACTAGGTCCTTGAATTTGGATTATTTGATGGTGTGGTAGTCTTAGAGGTGCACTTGAGGTGGAAGGCAATATATGATATTTCAATGGTTTCATCTGCTATATTTTCCTAGTTGGATTCTCCTCTCTTTGTAATCTATGCTAAATTTTGAATCCATATTACTTGCACTTGGCTAGCACTTCCTCAAATTTTGTATCCTTGGTGTAAAGATGGTTATATGGGCTAACCATGTGCTCATATACCACCTTGGTTATCTACTTAGATTGTAGATGGAGGACAAATTTGTTATTTGGGTCCCATTCTTTGAGGTCATCCTTTTGAAAATAGAAGTCATATCTATGTCTGGACATAACATCCAACTATTTCCAACTATGAATCATGGTTTTCCCAATCAAGATTGGAAAAGGATGCAAAATTACTTTCCTCTTCTCTATGCATACATTTTCAATCCCTTGGAAGATTTTGGAATCAATTTCATGTTTAGAAAATTTGGTAGGGACATGGACTAGCAATCTATATGGTTGAGTCGTGACTCCTTCTATCCTGATGATGGTGTAATCTGGGTAATACCATATGTCACCCATGGTCTCTACATATTTATTGATGAGGGGGTGTACTCTAGGCATGGGGTTCCCTATGATAGTCTTAACCAAACTAGGATATATGCAATCATAAATGATTTGCATGTAACCCTTATATTTAAAAATATATAATTTTGAATAATGATGGGATATGGTAATCTTGCTATGATAGGAATAGTTCTTGATATCAAGAATATGTGTGGAAGCCATCAATGAGTCTAATAGATATAACATAATGGTGAATTATTATCTGGTCTTCCATTTTATGCCATAGAATTGTCTTCCCAAATGGATTCTAATCAGTTCTCCAATAGGTGGAGTTAGCTTCTCTTCCACCATGAAATATATGTAGGAAACCCATTTGGGTTCAACATAGGTTATGGTGGCTACCCCTAAATCTAGTCAATAGGGTCATGATGATCCTAATACCTTCCTTAAATTTAATAATAGGTATCTTCCCATCATGGTTCCTAGATATGCGGGTTCCCTAGTTTAATCGACATCTTAGAATAGTGTCCAAATTATGCTTTTTTGTCTACTCCTTGATGGTGTGGAGGTCTATATTAGTCCCATGGAGTTTATAGTATCCCTAAAAAGCTAAAAGGATATCTATGAAATGGAATACTTTTGGTTTTGTAGTTTCTTGGTGAAGACTAGATATCTAAGCTGCAACCAAGTCATCAAATTTCCTCTTGGTTACTATGATCCTTTATTTTTTGGAAGTGAGAGGTTGTGTTTCATTGTCAATAAAGATGATCTCTGACCAGTTCATCATTCCATTATTGAGGGCCTTAGTTTCCAATTCCATGTCTCTAAAATGTCTTCCCTCATTATCCATAAATAAATACAATTTTTCCTCTTCTTTCCATTATTGCCTAGCTACTTCAATGATTCCTTACTTGCCTTGGGTGTATGATTGGTTTTTCTTTACTCATGATGAAATTTGAGCTTATTTAATGCAATTGTGTCTCAACAAGGCTTTAGTCAAGAATTAGGGCTTTATGTTGTTATGTTAGGGTTTCTTGGAGCTTTAATGTGAAGGTGGTAGACTTCATAAATTTTTCATGCCTTAGATCTTATGGATAGATTCACTTGTGTGAACTATATCTTTTTAGGTGTGTTAAATCATTGGATTTGTCATTTATTACTTACATGGTTCGTATGTGGCCTTCCTAAGCTTGTTTCTATAGCATCCCCACAAAAACTCCTTTGAAAACTAGTAGTTGGTTTTCAAATTAGGCTTTTTTATCTTCACTCCATCAGATAATGACCCCTAAATGACTATGAACTATTGATGAAGATCCTAGAGATTTATTTTGATTGGTTGTTTAAATATTGAATTACTTGGTTATGTCAAGTGGCATATTTTTGCTTCTTTAGGGTATGACTTTAGAATCAGTTTTAGAATGAGCATGGTTCTTCCACGTGTTGAGATATTAGGATTCACTATCTTTGGTTGAAAATTCATCCTTCATTTCACTCCATTAGGTCAAGATATTTGATCAAATGTGGCCCATTGGATCTTGCGAGATGCACATAGTTAAGTTAGTCTTGAGCCCTTAGTAAGAATTTAGGTCTAAAATACATTCCTAAAGTTTATTTATGTTGATAAACACTAATAAACCTATGTTAAAATGCTTCATGATAATTTTTATACGTTAATATGATAAGTATTTTTTTGGAGAGTTTTTAAAAATTCCCCTTTTTTTTGGCTAAAAGATTGGTTGAGGTTCAATTTGATGGCCTCACTAACGTCAAAGAGGTTCTCGTGAACATCAAATGATGAGAACAAGATTTTAAAATCTAAGCCTATAAAACTCCTTTGGTTGAATGATGAAGCACCATGTGCCATGTTCTCAAGAACTCCCAATATTTTGGAGTCGATGTGGTTTGTTGGATCAAGATCAGTGATGCAATGAGGATCACTAATCATGATTTGAGAGGTTATTGTTGATTGGCTTTGAAATTTGGGGAGCCCATTTTCATTCACACCATTAGATTAGATCTTCAAGTGAATGAGGATCATTGGATATACAGAAGTATATGAATTTTAAGTCAATCCATTCAGCTATATATAGGCTTAAGTCAAATAGTTAGTTTTAAGTTAATAGTGTTAATAAACACGATGAATTTAAAGATAAAGTATATTATGCTAAGCATAAGGTTGAAACATTAAGGTGGTCCCCTTTTGGACTTAGGTAAAATTTTATATGAGGTTCAAATTGATGGTCTTGCTAACATTCAAGATGTCCTCATGAGTGTCAAATGATGGGATCGAGAATGTAAAATTAAATACTATAAGAACTTTTTCATATAAATCACAATTGATGTATAGTTATTATTGGGTGATATAACACCATTAGATTAAATCTCTAGGTAAGTTAGAGTCATTAGATCTATGATTAAATCAAATCATTAAGTTAGGACCTGATATGTATAAGGGTTTAGACTAACATTTTGATCTTAAGATGTTTGTGTTAATAAACACAAAGACATTTTACATTGAATCTTAGTCTAAACAAAAAGCCTTGGATATAAATGAAAAGGGTCTATGGACTAATAATTAGGCAAGGTTAGGAGGTTAACAAAGGGGGAAAAAATAAAAAGGTCTAAGTATGATTTTATATTAAGGTTTGGTCATGTTGAAAACATGATTGACCCTTATTATAAAATTAAAATTAGGGTTTTTCAAAAAATAAATATGATCTCCCATTAAAATTATCTCACCATTTTTTAATTTAAATCATTTTTTTTTCTTGGGAACCCTCCGCTTCTCCATAGAACTTTCACTTCATCACCAAAAGATAAGCATTAGTAGGGTTAGCCTATAAAGCATAATCACAATTAGATATGTAGAGGTTCATGTCCCTTCAATTAGATGATCTTTAAATTTTAATAAAGAATGACCTTTCCAAAGCTAATTCAAGGTACAAATATTTTGAGACATTTACAAGGGTCCCTATTTCGCAAAATCCAAAAAAATGGGGGTATGTTGGCTCTAATAAATAGTGACTCATAGGGGAAACATAGCAATATGTTAGAAACCATGACTCTGGGTTAGACTTGTACATAAGTATTTCATCTCATTTGTCCTACAACATCATCCAAGTTAATTCTTGGTTGAAACAAGCCTCTCATGTGTAAAATTTGAACTTGAATGTTAAAACACAAACATGCAGTGTGTTCTTTAATTCCACTTATTGTTTATCATGGGAATTTGGAAGACAACATCCAAGTTTCATACCTTTGACCATAACATTGACTTGAATCATATTTTGGTATTCATTAAGAATAGTGGATTTTAGCTTAGGGAATGCTTGGGCATTGTTATACTACTAGCCAAGCATCCATAGCCCTGACAAAGATACCTTTGACTCCACTTAAGGCCTTGCTCCACTACCAACCAAACATCCATAGGCCTGGTAGAGGTTACCAAAAACACCTTTGTCTTCATATATTTTGATTTTGTAATAAGTTACCCTTATTTTTGTGTGTTTTATAGGTCATTTCAAAAAGGTTGAGAGCCAATATAACTAGGCTTTAAGTATTTAGTTAGATATTTAGTTCTTGGGGTAATCACCTATAGTTAAAAAATTTGTCTCTGACAAAGATGTATTTTAAGTGCAAGCATGAATGTGACTTAAAAAACTAAATTCACCTCCTACACGTATGATTCTTATTAAAACCAAACTTTGATTTAAAATAAGGTTTGAGTACTTGTGAGATAAGTGACCTATATACCAATCTATGTGAATGCCTTAGACTGTAACATGATGCTTTGTCACAACCTCATGTTTACCTTTGTAAGGTTCATACTCACATTTATAAGTGACTAAAATTTTAAGCAATATAAGAAAATTCTAAGAAAGGGCCATTTACAAGACTTATTGAAGTAAAAGAGCACAACAAAAATAGGAAGCAAGCACACAACACAAAGCAAACAAATATAGACAAGCAAAGCAAGAAAGAAAAGAAACATAAAACAGACAAATATAGACAAGCAAAATAAGGAAAGCAAAATGAGGAAAGAAACTAATTGTCCTACGTAATCTAACCTTAAATAATCTTACAGATTTTATTCCATGATGACTCCTAGTGGAGCAACAACAAAGTAGTGTTTGATATATTTCCCATTGGTGGGCAATGTGAATTCTTCTCCTTGAAGGTATTTTAACTTGAAGGTGTTTTTGCCTAAATTTTTTATAGTTTGGTATGGACCAATCCACAAGGGTGTAAACTTAACATGCTTTCCTTTAGGATCTGATGCCTCATCCCAAAATAGGACTAGGTTTCTTTGTCTAAATAACTTCACTTTGGACCTCTTGTCAAACCATCTTTTCATAGTAGTTTGATTGTCTACTGAAGTCTATAAATGCCTTTTCTCTGGCATCCTCCATTTTAATGATGTCTAATAACCTAGAAATGGCCATTTTTGTTAAGCACGGGATATACTGAGAGGGGGGGTGAATCAGTATATCATTTATCTTATAAAACTTTCCCTTAACCAAATTCCACTTAATCAAACATTCAAGATATTTAATAAAACTCAAACAATAAACACCACACAAGATAGAGAGAGACACCAGATATAACGTGGAAACCCAATGTGGGAAAAACCATGGAGAACAATCTCAAGTATATGAATGAGCACCAACCCAAACAATATTTGCAAGCACCAAATTGCAGGAGAAACAACCCCTTTTTGAACACCAACCCAGCAACTATTTTTGAGTACCAACCCATAGGAGCACCAACCCCTTTGTTGAGCACCAACCTAGCAATAATTCGTCAGCACCAACCCATAGGAGCACCAACCCCTTTTCCAAGCACCAACCTAGTAACAATTCATGAGCACCAACCCATAAGAGCACCAACCCATAAGAGCACCAACCCACAGGAGCACCAACCCCTTTGCCAAGCACCAACCCCTTTGTGTATACCACATAACTATCTCTCAATGTTGCTATCTCAACAAATGATAGTTCATTATAACATCTCTTTTCACTCTCTCACCTTTGCTCTTCTAAGCTAGAAATTACAAATACAAATCATATTCATCTCTCACAATTGCTCTTCTAAGCTAGATATTACAATATCAAATCAACCTCTCTCTCACTTATTACAAATGGCTTCTCAAGCCTTTATTTATAGCTTTCCAAATGACCTTTGGCCTTCCCCCTTTGTGACCCTTCAATCCTCATGGAAAATGGTGCCAAACTTGTATGACCCTTCATATCCTTGCCTTTAAAAATTCAGTGGTGACCCTTCATGAGCAAAAACGTCCTTCCCTCTTTTGTCCTTATCTTGGTGACTTGTTGTATTCCT
Organism: Torreya grandis; assembly: GCA_037957365.1. Classification (NCBI taxonomy): domain Eukaryota; kingdom Viridiplantae; phylum Streptophyta; class Pinopsida; order Cupressales; family Taxaceae; genus Torreya; species Torreya grandis. Next base: position 258,177 of record JARHVA010008760.1, read on the forward strand.
CAAAGTGTCCCTTCATGAGAAATTGTGCCCTTCCTCTTTTGTCTTCACTTGGTGACTCTTGGAATTCCCCAAGATTACTCTTCATGGGAAAATGTGTCCCATCCTTCTTTTGTTTTTACACTGTGGCTCTTTGCCTTCTCCATGGGCCCTTCTTTTGTCTCATATGCAACCAAAAATATATTCATTAATATTAAATATATATTAACTCACATTAGCCAAGATATATCTATTACAAACAACATTAAATGCAATGGGGCCTTTATCACCAATAATGCTAGACCTTTGACATCAATGACAATATTTCCAACAATCTCCCCCTTTATCATTGATGGAAACCTTAATCCTAAAACTACCACATCCTATCACCTACACATATTATCATCTAAAAACATACAGTAACTCCCCCTTACTGTAGTAACCTGTTCCTATTTTTTCACCTGTAACTATACCTATTATTCTCCCCCTTTGACATTAATGGCAAAGGGCCTACCTAGAGCTAACACTTAGCTCTCCCCCAACTGATACTGAACATCAATGGCAGGAAGTAATAGAAATTACTCCCAACTCCTCTCACAGATCTTTGAATGTGTCCTTTGATCGTGCCTTTGAGAAGATATCTGACAATACATACACATTGTTCCCTATCCTTTAAGTATCTGCAATCAACTCATTTGAATCTTTTATTCTAATCTCACAACCTTATTTATGAAACTTTAATGTGTATCCTTGATCACATATTTGATTAACACTCAATAGATTATGCTTAAGACCTTTTACATATAAAACATTCTTAGTCGTAGTTCTACCATAATCCAAACTCAAAGTACCTTTTCCAGCTATCCTAGAAGTGGTTTTATCTCCAAATCTCAATGTAACACCATTGATCTTATTTAGATTTATGAACTTACTTTTATCTCCAATCAAATGCCTCAAGCATCCACTATCAATGAGCCATAGCTGATCTTTATTTCTTACATGCAAAGCTGTCTAAACCATCATAGAATCTTTAGGTTGTTTCTTCTACCATGAACATGTCTGAACCTTCTTATTGATGAATGGAGCTTTGAAACTCTGATCCCTCTTGTTGATGAATGGATCTTTGAAACTCTGATCCTTCTTGACTGACTTGAACACACTTCTACAATACCAAGCTATGTGTTCGAAGTTGTTGCACTTGTAGCATACTATGGTCTCTTCATCAAAGCTTGATAGAGGAGCAAAAGAGTTGTGGATTCTTCTTGACTCTACTTGAATTTCTTTTTCCTTATTTCTAAAATTTTTAGCTCTTTTTCTACATTCTAATTTCTTGTGACCATATCCATTACAATAAAAATAATAGCCATAAAAATAAGATCTGTCTGTATATTTCTGACTTGATTGCCTTTTTATAGGTTTGTTCCCTCCAGCCTTCTCTATTTGAAATGTCCTTTGTATTCTTCACTTCTCATGCTCCATTCATAACATTGACGTGAAGCCTATTCAATCATTTCTATGGATATAAATGTAGATATATTATCATAAAATAAGGAAACTAGGGTTCCAAATCTAGTGCAAATATTTTCTTTCAAAAAGTTGATTACCTCCTCTATCCTACATTGTTTGGTGTTTATAACTTTACTCCACCTTATGCAATAATCTATAATAGTCAACACATACTTATGGCCTTTAAAATAATTAGGGTTAATTACCCCCACAAATTCTAACCCCCACTATTCAAAAAGGTTTGTTTACCATTACTAGTTGTAAAGGCATGGCTACCTTTGGCTCTTTTGCACTAAATATTTGACATGAGTGGTATTCCCTCACATAATTATGAGCATCCTTAAAAATGGTGGGCCAATAGTACCCATCACTAAGAATATTATGAGTTTTGGTTCTCCTTAAAGGGTATCCACTACCTAGCCTTTCATGAAAAGTGGACATGATTTGAAAAGCCTCTTATTTAGACACACACCTTAAGTAGATCCCTTCAAAGTCCCTCCTGTACAAGACTCCATCTTTGATGAGATAATGGGCTGATTTGAGCCTTAAGGCTCTCTTATTCTCTCTATTGAGTCTTAGGGGATAACTACCAATGATAAGTAAGTGGATTATAGAGTCATACCATTAATTAGGTTAGAAGTTCTACTGATCAACTTGCATGACATGAAGCTTAAGACTAGTATTGGTAATCGTCTGGACTAGGCCTTGACATTTTAATAGTTTGGCAATCTTCATTTCTATAGCATACTCTTTTAATATTTACATTCACTTTTCCCTTCATTCCCCAAGCTCATTCTGACTTAACATAAGCTTTATGGCTAGGTCTGGTAAGATGGCATGCACCTTATTTCTAAGGATGTAACGTCTAGATTTTTTAACTGCCTTGACCAATGCATAGGCTTGCTTATCAATCATGGAATAGTTTACTTTTGTATTATTTAAATTGGTGCTCATGAAGGCTATAGGGTGGTCATTTCCATCAATCTTTTGAGTCAAGACTATAGCCATGGTATGGTATGATGCAAATGAATATAATTAAAATTCCTTTGAGAAGTTAAGACTTATCAAGACTGGGGCTTAACTGATTGCCTATTTGATGTAAGAAAATTCTTTCTTGGATCCTTCATCCCAAGATATTTTAGGATCTTTCTTAAGCATATCATTAAGGGGTTTGACAATCTTAGCGAAGCCTAAGATGAACTTCCTTACAAATTTCAGCTTTCCAAAGAATGAATTTAGTTCTTTTCAGTTGTTACGTAGCTCAATCTTGTAAATGGCTTCCACTCTCTCAAGATCTATGGAGAGCCCTTATTTAGTGATGACATGCCCCAATAGGTTTCCTTAAATAACACAAAATATTATCTTCTTGGGGTTGAGGGATATGACATACCTCCTGCACCTTTCACACACTTATTGTAGGTGCATGAAATGATCTTTTCTAATCTTGGAAAACATTGTTAGATCATCCATGTATATTATGATGAATTTGCCTACTAGACCTTGAAAATCATGGTTCATGGCTCTATGAAAGGTTTCCCCTACATTAATTATTCCAAAGGGAATTATTTTTTAAGCATATGTTCCCCATTTAGTGGTGAAGGTTTTATTCATTTTATCTTCTTGGGCAAAAAACACTTAGTTATATCCAGAAAATCCATCCAAGAAAGGCATCATGGTTGATCTTGAAATAACTTAGATGACCTGGTCTAGAGAAGTCAAGGGGTAATTATCCTTTTTAGATGATTTATTCAAATTTCTAAAGTCTATGCACAATATGATTTCTCCATTCTTCTTTGTGACTGGGACCAAGTTAGAAACATAAGTGAAATGCCTAATAAGAAACACAATCTTTGCATCTAGTAGTTTTTTGACCTCAAAAAATATGATGGGTTCCAAGACAAGGTTGATAGGTCTTTGCTTTTGCCTAAAGGGTTTGAAATATTCCTTGAGGGGTATGGTGTGATTAATAACCCTTAGGTTAAATATTTTTAGATATTCATAAGACCAAACAATTACATCCTTATATTTTGTAAGCAGCTCCTTAGCTAGTCTATTTTCCATTTCAGTACAAGCCTTTCCTATGTTCACTTTTTAAGACTGATCATGTGGGTTAATATTTACTACATGATAGTCCTTATCACTTACTTTGGGTACCTTAGGTATTTTATTAATCTTGTCATGATCAAACAACCTTTTCAATGAGATCATCCCTTTAGGTATCTTATTGTCATTCAATTAAATGATTTTATCATTAAGCTCCCTTTTAGGAGAAATATCATCAACTTCATCAATGATGTGAGCTTCAAAGGCCCCAAAATTGGTCAAAAAATCTAGAATTTATTGATCATCATTGAAGACTTGAAAATGATTCACATTGTCTAGAATGAGGGGCTTGGTACTAGTTCAATGCTAAATTTGGGGGAATCATGATTGGGAATGAGATTAGCTACAACAGAGGCAAGCTCATCATCAAATTTTATTTCATCTATAGGGATAAACATGATGTTGAAAGCATCAAAATATTCTACCAAGTCCCAAACCCTAAACTTGTACCTCTTAAGGTGAGATAGATTACATTGGTAACTATTCCTTAATTGATTGACCACAAGTTTAGAATCTCCATAAATAAGGAGTTCCTTAACCTTGTGCTTAATAACAATCTGCAACCATAAGATGAGAGCTTCATATTCAACCAATTTATTAGTGCATGGGAATTGTAATATATAAGATGCATGATATTGTTTTTCTAAAGGGTCTATCAATACAATACCAACTTCTGATCTTGACTTACATCTAGTACCATCAACATATAGTCTTCATAGTCTAAGCATCATAGGAGGGTTCTTAGAACTAGGTTCTTTTATATCTTCTAAAGTGAAGATTCATAGATTAGAATCCATGAATTTCACCTTTTCATTGACAACATTATATTATGTTATCATGTGTTTCATCCTTGGCTCTCTTTCCACCCTTATTTGATTTGGAACACCCTTCCAAGATAACCATAAGTGGGAGAAGTCAGTAGATATGTATCCATTTAGGGCCTTAGTCTATTCTCTACTAAGGAACAATCCATAAGCACTAGGATATCCACCAATTGTATGTCCATGAATTGTTTAACTCGTGGTTCACTATCCAATTGGATATGCACATTAAATAATTCCCTAATGACTTTAAATTTTGACTTGTCCAATTATGTGACCACCCTATTAGACTTGACTAGGGTCAACTCAAGTTGTTCACATATCCTTGTAAGCATGATGTTGGTTGAGGATCCATAACATAAAAGGCAATTATGGACATTATTTTTGAATATCTTGACTATGATTAGGAAGGGTGGAGACTCTACATTATTTATTTTCATAGTTACATTTGCACTATCACTTTTTGGAGGCTTCCTAGGTTTTTTGGACAATGATTCCAAGAGTAAGTCTCTTTGTTCTATAATTTGTGTTATCTCAAGTAGAGTGATGTTGGCTTTTATCTTCTTCATATCCTCCACAATGTTGTAACCAGTCTTACTTAAAGGTTTAGCAATAGGTTTGGAAGAACTACCCTTAGGTGGTTCAAGATCATTACCTGATGTAGTGTATGGAGGAGTCCCATAAATGTTAGGGGGAGTTGAAGTATTCAACGGATATTTTTTTATCTATTTCTTATAGGGTAGGTTTCCAAGATTTTATAGAATGCTTGAATCTCTTTAAGAATATTTTTGGGATCATTATCCTCTTGGAAAGGGAATTTGAATGTCTTTACCATGTGCACTTGGTGAGATGGCTTGGACCTAGAAAGACTTGTAGTAGTATCTTTGTTTGGGACTACTTCAAATGTGTCAAATTATTCTTGGAAAGCTTCAAAGGCTTTACAAAACTTAATGAAAATAGTCTGACCATGTTTAGATGTGGCCTGTACCTTATAATAGTCTGGTAAGGCAATATTAGTGATAGTAATATCCATGGTCTTCTTGATAGAAGAAGGCTCATTGGCTTTGTTGTTATAGAATTTATCATTATAAAATCTATTTCCAGGCCTATTAAACTTTTCGAAGGTGAAGTTCCTTCCAGATTTATCATTAGTATTGCCAACTTATTTTTGTAGTTGTAAGAAATATATGTTGAGCTTCTGGAGCATCTTTAATATAGATTCATTCTCATTCTTGATGATTTTAGATATTTGGACTTGGTTATTGTTAGTACCATTGATTAGCACTAAAGCATTTTGGTTATTTGTGTGAGATCTAGTAGTAACTTGATGACTCAAGAAACCTAGGTTCTGATTAGGAGTGACATGTCTAGTAGGTAATACATTCATAGCAGAGAGATGGTTCAAGTCTAGAGAATTTTGGTTATTTTTTGGGAAAAGGTTCAATACAAGAATCTAGGGTTAATGTTTGGGATAAAATATTCCATCTACCCTTGGAAATGCATTTGGTCACTAATAACCACTACTTCAAAAGAAGCTTAGGCCAATGTGTTGATAGCTAGGAGGGCCCTTTTTAGAAACATAGAAGTCATAAGGTCCATTGCATCTTTATGAAGTTATAAATCTAAAGCCTCATTAGGTTTGTATGGATCCATGGTTCAACTAAACATCTTTTGGAACTTGGCATTGAATGATATAATAGGTTCACTTTCATCCCTCTTAATGGTTGTGAATTGGTGATAAATGATGCAAGGAATTATGTTTCCAAATTAATCAATAAAGATAGTGTCAAATGTATTCCATGAGGTAATACAACTATCAAGAAAATCAAGGAACCATTCATATGCAACATCATTGAATGTAAATGGAAACAACCTACATGGTACATCTTCATGGATAACATTTAACAATCTTAAAGTAGCCTTGAAATATTTAACATGTTATTTTGTAGTTGCAACACCAGTTGGACTAATTATTGGCAAGTACTTTTCAAGATTACATGGTAAGTCATGAACTACACCTAGTATATTGATGGGGGGACTTCCAAGCCATGTCATATCTAGATTAATATTGAACATAGGAACCCCTTGTAAGGGTAAAGATGGTAGATACTTGGAATGCCTACACCTTCCTCTATCTTTCCTAGTTCTTGGGTGGGTTTCTATCTTGAGTAAGGGTTCTCTGATATCTAAATGTGATCTGGTCCTAATCCTTGGCAATTACAAATTGAAGATTAAGGATCCTATTTGAAATATGGTGTGTCAAGTTATATTTCACAAATAAAAATAATCAACCTATGCACTAAGCCTATTTTGTAAATATTTACTCGTAAAGGGTCAAAGGACACTAATATTTGACTAACAAAGCTCAATAATGTGTTGAATTATGAAAATATGACCATTCTTTACAACCTGTGACTTAAATAAACTCAAGATTCATAGTAATTTTTAATCTTCAAACAAAATAAGTCATCATATTCTTAAATATTATGAATTCTTAAAACCTAAAGCCATCTTAACTAGAATATATCCATTTATTTAAAGAGAACTAATATCTTTACCTTACAAAGCATAAAGATAGGAGATAAACCACTTAAATATCAAGGATCTTTGCACTTGGAGTGAAGAATCACTCATAACGTCAAAGAATCCTTCAAAATTAATGCAATAAATATCACAATTGATCAAATGACCCTCCTTATAGTGCCATCAGAGCTCTTCCTATTTATGCTTTTAATTGCCTCACAGGTGCTCTCAATTTTGATGAACACTTATCATTTTAGAATCCTAAGGATCCAGGACATGATTTGTAGTTTGTGATAATTTGGGATGTCTATGGTGGAATAGAAGTAGAGTGTGAGAGTTGTCCATGATATTTGCTTAATTTGGTGGTTGGGAGCCACCAAGGTCTTGTATATTTGAAACTTTGTGATATTTATGAGCCATAAACTAACCTTAGTGGATATTAACAATGATCTTAAACTAAAGTGATATTTGATAAAGAAAATAGAAAAAAAGGAGGGTAAAGCAGAAAATAAAACATGATTGCAAGCTTCCATCTCAAATATCATGACAAGGTTCTAATTGGTTTGAGCATACATGAACCAATTTATGATCTAAAATAGTATAAACCTATATTCCATCATAAACTAAGCAAGCATCAAAGGAAACATAGAAATCTTAAGTAAGAACTATATTTACTTTAACTAATTTACTAATGTAACATGAATACCATGAGAACTTCTAAATCTAGAGCAAATTAAATGAAGTATACCTAAGATCTTTCAGATAATTTAGCATAACACAAATTAACAACCTTATGACATAAAATGTAGATCAAAACTCAAAGAAAGATTCAAATATAAGACATTAACATGCAATTGAGAGATATCATTAGCTTTTAACACACTATTTAGACATACCTTTGAGAATTCCTTAGTTTTATTAAAATGCTTTTTTATATACAATTTCTCAGAGTCCCTCCCTTCAAAAAATGGTAACCCATGCCTATTTATAAATAACATAGGTGGTATACTAGTTAACTTCTTGAAACATATATATGTAAGACAAGGACAACTATCCTTAATACAAATATTACAATACACATGACTTCCTACATCAAGTTTGATAAATAAAACTAATATATGCTAATAGACTAGTATATATGCATTACAAAAGAATATTCTTTTCATATTACATTGGTGGGTCCTCTTGGTTATCTTTGCCTGAGGATGTCCTTCACCCTAATGTGTTCCTCTTTAATTATCTCAAAAACTAATGTAGGTTTCATCAAACAATCATCTTCTTGATCTGTCAATGTATTGAATTCTTTGTCACATTTGGCCATGAGTTCTTGGATGCATTATACCTCTAAAATCTACCTTCTTGAGTTAAGGATGATGTCAAGGACCTTCTAATTATCCTTGATAGAATGGTCTTGGTTCTCTTTGATGTTCTAGATGAAGAAATTAACCCTTTCCTTGAATTCTTCATCATCTATCAGGCTTGTGGCAATGGGTTGAGAGGGGTTTGCCAACAAGGTCTCCAAGAGCTTCTCCATTCTATCAATCAAGTCCTTGTCTTCCTTCAAGAAATTATTGACACTATTATACCAAGTGCTTAGGTCTTATATTTTATAAACTATGACTCCAAGGAGGATGTTTAAATGTCCCAGTTTGATGATTTTGATGTCCTAGACCTATTTTTTTATTACGCACATTGATAAATTCAATTATCTAGTCTTTGGAGTCCTACCATTGAATGATTAATGTATGTGCCATCTTAGCTTGATGGGTTAAGGAACTTAATATGAACTTCATAGTCTTCAATCCTTCAAATATTTCAAAAAGAGACTTATTCAACATCTTTAATATGTCCTCAGGAACTAAAAATGTAGCCTGTGCTTGCAAGTCCTACTTCTCCTTTTTTAGGCTAATGATTCTTTTTTGCATTCCATTGATCCTAGCTAAGGTCATTAATGATTGGGCCTCAACCAAACTTGTTATTTCCTCTTGATGGATGGGGTGTTCCACTACTATTCTCCCTTGCATAAGAGTTAGACCCAGAAAAGGCTCCACTCTTTAGAATGTGAACTCCTTAGTGCCTCTAGTGGCCTTCTTTATTGTTACCTTCTCAAATCTAGCTATGTATGGATTGTAATGCAAAATGGATATTGGTTTAAATAATTTGGGTACCTCTGGGATCTCAATCATTGTACCACTTGATGTTCTAGGATCCTTCATTCTTTTACCACTCTTTTTAGTTTCCTTAACAATCCTCCTTTCTTCTTACTCCTTCCTTAGCTCTCTAATCTAGGGTTTGATATCATCCTGGGTATTAATACTTTTAGTGTTGGTAAGTGCCAATGAATGTGATTGGGATGGAATATTTAAAAACTTTCCATATATGAATTAGTTAAGGATGATAGGTCCATGTATGGGGAACTCATCACTAAACAAGTTAACCTCACTGGTAGGATGGGTCCATGTCACTTTTGTCATTTTGGAGGACATAGGAATAAGGGCCATCTCTACTTCCTTTTTCTTTTGTGAGACAGGGACTAAATCCAAATCTATTTCCTTCCCATTTTCCATCTCACATGCCTAGGGTTTTTCAGCTTATGTCAACTTAGTTATGGCTTCCTCAATTCCCTCATCTTCCTAATCTAACCCATAGGTCTTTGCAAGCTCTTTGAATAATCATTCAACTATTTCATATGGTTCTAAGAAAACCATATCAATGTGCTCTACTAGAGAAGGTGGTCTTAGAGGTGGAACTGATGATGGAGGACCTTCTCCTAGCCTTTCTTCTAATTTCCTCTCACTAGGTCCTTGAATTTGGAGTAATCATTGTTGTTGTAGTCTTAGAGGTGAACTTGAGGTGGAAGGCAATAGATGATATTGAAATAGATTCATCTACCATATTTTTCTAGTTGGCTTCTCCTCTCTTTACAATCTATGCTCAAGTTTGAAGCCATGTTGCCTGGACCTAGCTAGCACTTCCTCAAACTTTATTACCTTGGTGTAGAGATGGTCATATGGGCTAAACCTATGCTCATAGGGCACCTTGGTCAGTTTCTTGGATTGTAGATGGAAGATAACTTTGTTATTTGGGTCCCATTATTTGAGGTCATCCTTTTGAAAATAGAAAGCATCTCTATGTTTAGACATAACATCCAACATTTTCTAGGCATGGATCATTGTTTTTCCCATCAAGATTGGAAAATGATGAAAAATGACTTTCCTTTTATCTCTTCATACATTATCAATCCGTTAGAGGAGTTGGGATGCAATTTCCTATTCAACCAATTTGGTAGGGACATGGATTGGCAATCTATATGGCTGAGTCATGACTCCTTCTATCCTGATGATGATGCAATCTAGGTAATACCATATGTCACCCATGGTCTCTACATATTTCTTGATGAGGGGGTGCACTTTGTTCATGGGTTTCCCTATGATAGCCTTAACCAAAGTAGGATATATGAAATCACAAATGAATTACATGTTACCCTTGTATTTAAAGATACATAATTTTGAATAATGATGGGATATGGTAATCTTGCTATGAGAGGACCAATTATTGATATTAGGAATATGTGTGGAGGCCATCATTATGTCCAACATATATAACATCATGGTGAATTGTTTTCTAGTATTCCTTTTTATGCCATAGAATTGCCTTCCTAAGTGGGATGCTAATCAGTTCTCCAATAGGTGGAGTTAGCTTTTCTTTCACCATAAAATATATTTAGGAAAACCATTTGGGCTCAATATAGATTATGGTGGCTACCCCTGAAGCTCTATCCATTAGGGTCATGATGATCCTAATTCCTTCCCTAAATTTCACAATAGGGATCTTCCCATCATGGTTCCTCGATATGTGGGCTCCCTAGTTTAACCAAGGTCTTATAATAGTGTCCAAATTATGCTTGGTTGTCCTCTCCTTAATGGTGGGGAGGTCTATATGAGTCTTAGGGAGTTTATATTAGCCCTAAAAAGCTACAAGGGTAATGCATGTCATCCTTTTTGACACACCCTCCCTAACTATCCAATCAACATCAATTCTACAATTGATGAACATAGGTTCAAGGATATCTATTCAATGGAGTGCCTCTAGTTTTGTAGCTACTCGATGAAGACTATACATCTACATTGCAACCAAGTCATCAAATTTTCTCTTGGTTACTATGATCCTTTGTTTTTTGGAAGTGAGAGGCTACATTTTATCAATATAAAATAAGACCTCTGACTAGTTTTTCATTCTATTATTGAGTTCCCTAGTATCCAATTCTATGTCTCCAAAACATCTTCCCTCATTGTCTATAGACAAATACAATTCTACCTCTGCTCTCCATTGTTGCCTAGTTGCTACCATGATTCCTTAATTTCTTTAGGTGTATTACTAGGTTTTCTTTTCTCAAGATGTAATTTGAGCTTATTTAATGCAATTATGTCTCAACAGTCAAGAAATAGGGCTTTATGTTGTTATACTAGGCTTTCTTGGAGCTTTAATGGTAAAGGTGGTAGACTTCATAAATTCATTCATGCCTTAGATGTTATGGATAACCTCACTTGTGAAAATTATATATTTTTGGGTGTGCCAAATCTTTGGATTTGTCATTTAGTGTTTACATGGTGCCTATGTGGCCTTCCTAAGCTTGTTTTTATGGCATCCTCACAAAACATTTCTTTGAAAACTAGCCATTAGTTTTCAAATTACGTATTTTTATCTTCACTCTATTTGATCAAGACCCCTAAATTATCATGAAACATTGATGAAGATCTTAGAGGTTTCCTTTGACTATTTGTTTAAATCTTTAATTACCTAGTTACGCCAATTGGCATATTTTTGCTTCTTTAGGATATGACTATGGAGTTAGTATAAGAATGAGCATGGTTATTCCACATGTCAAACTATTAGGCTTTAATTTATTTAGTTGAAATTCATCCTTCATTTCACTCCATTGGAACAAGACCTCTGATCAAATATGGCCTATTGGATCCTATGAGATGCACATAGTTAAGTTAGTCTCAAGGCCTTAGTAAAAATTTAGGTCTAAAATGCATTCCTAAGGTTTTTTTATGTTGATAAACACCAATAAACTTAGGTTAAAACACTTCATGCTAAGTTTTATATGTTAATACACTAAGGTTCTTTTTAGATATTTTTAAAAAATGCCTCTTTTTCTTGGATAAAGATTGGATGAGGTTAAATCTGATAGCCTCGTTAATGTCAAAGACATCCTTGTGAATATAAAATGATGGGAGTGAGATTGTCAAATTCAAGCCTACAAAATTCCTTTGGTCAAATGATGAAGTATCATGTGTCACGTTCTTGGGAACTCTCAATATTTTGGAGTTGATGTGGTCCATTAGATCAAGATCGATGATGTAGTGAGGACCATAGATCATGATATGAGAGGCCAAAGTTGATTAAATTTGAAATTCAAGGAGCCCCTTTGTCTTCACATCATCATATTAGATATATGAGTGAATGTGGATCATTATATATGTATAAGTTCATGAATTTTAAGCTAGTCCATTTGGTTACATATATTCTTAAGTCGAATAGTTAGTCTTAAGTTAATAGTGTTAATAAACATAATGAACTTAAAACTAAAGTTTACTATGTTAATCCTAAGTTTGAAAAATTTAGGTGGTCCCCTTTTAGAATTACGTAAATTTTGGATGAGGTTCAACTTGACAGTCTTGCTAACGTCCAAGACATCCTCATGAGCATCAAATGATGGGAGCAAGATTGTCAAATTAAATCTTGTAAAAATATTTTCATAGAAAGAACAGTCAATGTATGGTTCTTCTTGGGTGATCTCACACCATTAGTTTAGATCTCTAGGGAAGTGAGAGTCATTGGATCTATGATTAAATCAAATCATTAAGTTAGGACCTGATATGTATAATGGTTTAAACTAAGGTTTTGATCTTAAGATTTTGTTTATGTTAATAAACACAAAGACATTTAAGATTGAAGTGTAGGCTAAACAAAAATCCTTAGATATAAATGAAAGTGGCATATGGACTAAAAATTAAACAATTTTAGGAGGTTAAAAAGGGGGGAAAAAATAAAAAGGTCTAAGTATGATTTTATATTAAGGTTTGGTCATGTCAAAAACATGATCAAGCCTTAATATAAAATTAGACTTAGGGTTTTTAAAAAAATAAATATGATTTCCCATTAAACTTCTCTTGCCATTTTTGAATATAAATCATAGGGTTTTTTTTGGCTTGGAAACCCTCCCTTTCTCCATGAAACCTGCATGTCATCACCCAAAGACAACCATTAGTAGGGTTAGCCTATAAAGCATAATGACAATCAGATATATAGAGGTTCATTTCCCTTCAAGTGGATGATCTTAAAATTCTAATAAATAATGACCTTTCCAAAGCCAATTCAAGGTACAAATATTTTGAAACATTTACAAGGGTTCCTATTTTGTAAAAGCAAAAAAAATGGGGGTATGTTGGATCCAACATGGGGTAGGTTATGTGTGTGTGTATATACCTCCTTTATTATGAGTAATGTTCTTTTTAATGCCTTTTAGACCATTTGACAATGGTGTAAATATGTCTTTTCTTAAAATTGGGTTTATTATGTATTATTTGGGGCCTTTGATAATGGTTGGGCTTAGCCTCTTACCCCTTTGGATTGTTCCTCATAAAACTATCCTAACCTTGGAATACAATGTGGAAACCATTACATTTTATTAAGCTAAAATCTCTTATCGATGAGTTGTTTTAAATTATGGTTATTGGCCATGATCACCCACATTTATAAATGATAAATAATACCTTCTTGGATTGATTGTATTTAATGCTTTAATCTTATTGTGACTGGGTTGTTTGATAAATTCATGACTTACCTACTAGTTATGTCATTCCAAGAAGCACGATAATTTAAAACAATGAAGTTTAACCTGGTATTCAAGAAATTAAATCTTTAAAACCAAGATCTCAAATTTACATATAAGTCTACCTTCCTAAGTTTGAAGATACTAAGTTAACCAGAATGCTTATGCTTTCTTGGACAAATGCCCTTTTCTTTCCTTGGTTATGGCTTGGGTGTGGTACAAGCTATTATTGCTTGTGGTCTTGGTTGTATGTTCAACATGGTATTTTATTATCTATTGTTTAGTATTTGAGTATTAAAGGGTGTATCATGGCTGTGTCACTTGTATGCTCGTAACTTTCCAATAAAACCCAAATTCTTGATTCTACCATCCAGCTAATGCTTGGGGTGGTCAAGACCATCAATGGTTGGTTTCATCATGTTTTACCTTAGGGTGTGTCACGTTATTGATCATTTACATATCACCTATGAAGTTTATTTTCATGCATATGATTATGGTATCTAACATGTTATTGTGTTGGATATACTTGTTGATCATAATGGTTTTATAATGTAAATGATTTAGATGACTATGTTGTGAGACTCATATATTGGATTATGGAGATATGGCATTGATATATTGATGATATGTATGCATCATGATGCATACTTAACATGGGTAGAATCATGATGCATGGGTATCAAGCACCTATTAATTATATTATGTGATTCTAACTTCTCATATTTATTGTGTGTCTGTAGTATGTATTTTGTAATTCATGATGAGATCAAATAGTTTTTATATCTGTTGTTACTTAAAGATTTATGAATCCATTTGAATAAGTACTCTTATTAATGTTGTATCTTTACTATTTTTCATATTAGAAGAAGAGTTATGCAATGTTATTATTATTACATTTTGAGAGGTATATTACCTTGATGTATTTTATATGATTAAGTTGAAGAGTCTATTTACTTAGATAAATCATAAATAGTTGTATTCAAACCATATGAATGATTACATTAATATTCATATGATTGAAATTTGGTATGGAATGTAATTTGATTTTTATGGCATTCAGCTCGATATGACTTTCTCAATGATTCAATTATGAGAAGTTGGTTATGTGTTGAAGTTTTTTAAACCATGCTAAAATTTTATAACCATGATTTTAGTTAATGGGTATGAAAAAATATGTATGAAATACATTTCCTTGGTAATTATTATTTTGATTTCCAACATGATATTATTGATTTTATACATTATGGTGAGATTTTGATACCTTTAAATAAAGGTTAAGGCATTATGATCTTATATTGATGATGGAAATACTTGAAATTTAACATATCAAACTCTTGTGAGTTGGAATATTTTAGATATCAACTAATTTTACTCCATGTTAATATATATATATATAGTCATAATTATTTGAATCCCTTGAAGTGATGTCTTTCATCATGTTAATATTTAATATAAGGATAAATGCTACCCTCATTACATTGTTTATTCATATTGGTTAAAGGGAAATCTTCTTTAATGATTCTCATTTAATTTATTATACAAGAAAATAAACTTTAAATGGTTGGAATGTGATGGTTATGATGTCCATTTCCACTTAGTATGCTTACCTAAATATGGAAAATTTTGGTTTATAACATATATGATTAAATAATGTGTGTTATTCACTTAATATCATTTTCCATAACCACTTATTTCTAAAAAAATTAAGTGTATAAAGTAATTTTATTTTATCCTCTTGAAATATACTTCAGATTTATTAACATATGTTGTTATCTATGTTGACTTCTTTATTAAGCCATGGATGTGTTGGCTAGTTGGGGCATTGGCATATAGGTCTTCAGTCACTTTGAATTGACTAATTATAACTCCATTTATGAACTTATATTTCTTAAATGATTAAGTAAAGGAAGGTGATCCCATTAAACATTTTTTATGATCTCTCAAGGGCTGGAATTATTTTTGTATACAACTGAATACATTCTTATTAAATATAAAATTGTCATTAAGACATTAATTTATCTTTAGGAAAATTGAGTATAGGTCCATTATACCATAAATAAGCATTAATTCTTAGTTGATAATTTAAATATAACCTAAGAACTTATGAAGCTAGCAGGAATTGTTAAACTCCTTGCTAATGGTAAACCATTTTTTGGAATTCTCTCCCTTATATGAGTAATGAATTAAATTTAAGATAAGATCCATCAAGAAAATGTATGGTTCCATGGCCACTATATCTGAGATTCAATTAATGGAATCTCAATGTACAACTCTATGGAGTTTCCTGGTTTATTATGGGATACATTAGGAATCAATTAGATACCTCTCATTAGTTGTTTGCACTTCCTTATGAACTAACCTGAGGGGATAAAATTTTGGTCCACCTTGGACTATCTCATATCACATGATTTAATGATTCAAGGTTTTATATGTATAATATCTTTTTTTGCTCAAATTTAACATCTAGTTAGATGTCGTGGAGTAGTTATATCAAAAAATCTCAAGTAGGACCCTATTAGTCTCTTGAGATATAAAGTAGGGTGAACTAACCACTAAATAGTCCTATTGGTGGGAGTAAATTGTATTGTATAGAGTTTGGAATTTATCATTATGTGTACACACTAATACATCCAAAACTATATAATCCTTGGTGAGGACACATTCCCACATAAAACTCTTTACTGGTAACTTAATCCTAGTTACATGTCTTTACTAACTGATAGCATGGTGATTGGGAGCAACCTTTTATGCAAATCCATTTTTATGTTGTCTCAATCTCATTTGATTATGTTTGGTCCTGGCACATAGTATCACTTTGTACTCTAAAATTAATGATTCCATTTTTTTGGGTTGTTTCATTATAATGGCTTCTCGATACATCAATATCCATAAGTTCACTCCTTAGAAGATGCACTAATAAGGTTATGATAATGGATCATGGTACTTGATGAGATATTTTGGCATTATATCTTTTTATACCATCACTACTATTAATATGAAGTCTCCAAGTTTCTATATATTTATCCTTTCCATCTACTTCTTTTTTTTAATTTAATAGATTACATACATCCTATGGTATCAACTTGGTTGATACCATCTATTTTGTAAGTCTTATACACTTTGCTTGCACTTTAATTTATACCCTAAGGAGTACTTGGGAGATTTGATTGATTATAACCTCATCTTGTAAGTATTATCTTATGGTTTCATTGAATCTCAATAGGATTCATCATAATGAGTTCCTAACTAAGGGTTTTTAGGTATTTAAACAACAATTTGAGGTATTAAACCTAAAATAATCTCTTTCAAAATTCAAGGTTAGCCAAGGGGGATCTTTATGCATCAACAGGTCCACCCCAAAGCAAGTTTTTTAATTCATATACTCTTTCCTTTAATTATAATATTGGGTGTTGTTTATTGCTTTTTGGATGTATATTTGTATCCTTTATGAGGACCATCCATATACCAAATATGTTAGTGTAGATATATTATTTATTAAGCATTCCATTTACCACCTTTGGTTACATATACCCACATTTGGTTGAACATTTCACCTTACATATTTACAATCATCTATCCTATCATTTAATTTAGTTTGTAACCCCTTACAACCATAGTTACAATTGTTTACATTTTTTGAGGTCTAGTGAGATATGTATCTTTACGTCATAGGATGAAGCTTTGGAAACCTTTCCTCTTGACATTTGAGTTAGAGGTCACCCTATACTATATTTATAAATATAATCAGTCCTTACCTAATCTTCTAAGTATAAACATGATCTATTTGATTGACCTTATTCAAGTCCTAACCTATTGAGAGAAAGATGATAGTTGTAGGTCATCCTAGCCTATGCATACATTATGGTGAACTAGGAATGAATATTATCCCTACTGTCATTGGGTTAGTTTCATGTTTTCCCTTTTATATTTTTATAAAGTCCTAAAAATAATAATATATTATTCATCCTAATTGTATCAATTAAAACTATATCATTTATTAGTCTTGGCAATTGTATCGACTAGCTTTATACTATTTCCTATCTTTCTAAAAACTATATCAGCCAACCTGATATAATGCTATGTGTCTTCCCAATTGCATTTTCTATCCTAGTATAGTTACGAGCTTATACCTAACTATATTATCTAATTTAATCCAATTTATTTCTTACTATATTATCAAACCCAAAGCATTCCTTTTGTCCAATTTCCATTAACATCACATTTTCACCAAACTATATCAACCAGCCTAATATAACCTATTATCTTAGACTCAATAACCAAACCATATTTATGATCTTGATATAGTCTAATTTATATATTTAGTAATAATTGTATTACCCTACCAAATACTTTATGTTTCATTTAACCAACCTTTTATGACATAATATTTTTAATCATGATTTCACCTCTTAAAATATTCCGTATGAGCATCAAGCCATTTATTTATTGCATGGATCACTCTTTTATACCTTATATGATGACAATTAAATTAAATAACTCATGGTACAATTATGCTACACTTTTTCTCATGTCTAATGATCCCAATTATGATCTCCCCATTTATGATGATACTTGTATTGGGATTAAATATTATCAATAGAGTCCTCCATTTTTTTAAAATCCATATGGGGGTCCTTATGAAATCACTTTTGACACTCACAACATTAATGATTATCACCATGATGATCTTCCTATTTATGACCTTGATGATCCTTATTACCAAGAAGAATACTTAAATGATGACACTTAATTGACACCAAATATTATGAATATAGTCATCCAATTTATGAAAATTCCCTTAAGGATCTTAATGATCCAAAAATTTTCACTTCTCACATGGTTTAAAATTAGTACCATGATTTTTCCATCTATGATGATGATTTTGATAGAGGTGAAGACTCTAACATGATAGTGGATGTTTTCATTGATATTATTATGACATGATTTTCCCATCTTTATAAATCACCCCTTAAAATCAAATGATGGACATAATTTCATTGATATATACCAAACCTTTACCCAACCATTAAAATTACTTAAAAGGATAATTCATCAAACTTCATCTCACATTCAAAAAAAATCTGTAAACTCATTATCCTATGAAGAAAATTATTTTATATTCATGCCACAATATGCATAATAGGTGATTATGATTCTTGATCCTATATAAAATTTAGAACTCTCCCATTTCATTATTTTAAAACCTAACCAAATCAACACTGCAATAAATTATTTCTAGCTATATTGGCCAAATAGATACTATTAATTTGCAACCACATTGACCATGACACAAAATGTCTAGATATAGTGTTCCCTATTTCTAACAACTACACCAACCATGAAATAGAATGTTTTGACATAATTATTCCTCTTTCAACCAAATGAATTGGCCACCCACCATTCAAGAGTGTTGATACACTTATATTTCCATCACTTTAGCTTATCATTGTAGCCAATATAGTTCATTATAGTCCTCTTTCACTAGATTTCATCTACATAGCTAATATATTTCATTTTATTCATAGTACACCAAATTATATTGACATATATAATATAAATAATTCTAGTCCTCTTTAAATATAATGTATCCACCTAGATAATATAGTTCATTTTAGTCATTTTACTAAATATTAAATAGGCCTAGTTAATTTCTTACATCAAAATTATCTACCACATCGTAGAGATCTTTGCATTTACTTAGATGCCACATTCCATAGTCTAACATATATGTACACATAATTTAACATCACTAATAGGCCTTTTAGTTTTGAGGTGAACCTCAATCAACCTAGATCTCATAGGTTGGGTAATATTATGATGTCTATCCTCTTCTTCTCACACATGTTTGTGAATCTTGTGATTCCCATCATTTGATTTTTATACTTATTAGTGAACCTTGCACTACCAAAACTTTTCTTATTTCAGTCAATGGGGAATCTTATGATTCTCATGATTAACCTAATTCATGATTTAGGGGAATATTAAAATTCCCATCATAACTCCTTTGGCTTATTTATTTCTCATACTTACCATGAGGAAATAATAAATAACCTTTCATATCTTAAAAATAAATAAAGTCATCTTCAATAAACCTTTTGGTAAAAATTTGATTGCATATCATATTATTTTCCTTGATATTAGTTGTTAGCATATGTGATAGATGACATCTTCCAACTATATCATCCTAGACGATGCCATCAAATTAGATTTTAGGATTGGTTTGGGTATTTGAATAATATATATAGGGTCATATTTAATTCTTAACAAGATACATCACATTCATGTACTCTAATTTCTCTCAAATTCATACGCTAAGGAGTATTTGAGAGAGTTAGTGGATTAGAGCCTCATATTAGAATTATTATCATGTGGTGCCATTGAATATATAATCCATTTAAAATGATTTTATTTTATTTCATATTTACAACCATAGTTACAACTGTTTACCTTTTGTTCAGGTCTAATGAGAGATTTATCCTTATGTCATAGGCTTAGGATTTGATATCCTTTTCTCCTAACATTTGAGTTATATATTAATCTCTTCTAGATATAAATATACCATTTATCCTTACCGGATCATCCGAGTAAACATAAACTCTATTTTATTGACCTTATTTGAATCCTAACTTATTGAGATAAAGAGGATAGTTTTAGGTCATCATATCTCATGAATAAAATATCTCTCATGATTCCTTGGGAGATCATGGATATCTCCTAGGAAATTAATTTTATTTTAATCCATCCACATGATCGTTGGTGTGAAAGTTATGAAATTAGGACTAACTAATGAATTTAGTTAGGTGCAAAAAAGTTTGGTTCTTCTTTTATTAGATATAATATTCTTATGTACTTATAATGGTTGATTAAAAAGTAGTATTACTTAAGATTTTGACATAGTTAACATTCAAGGGACCTCTTTATTGGTTAAACCCACTTGATAAAAATCTTATGGAAAATTAAATATTTTGGGCCTTAATTACAGCACCAACTAAATCCCATTGTTGTGGGTTAATATTCACCTAATATATTTGATGTAAAAAATACCTTTTATTTTAGGATCGATGATTATTAGAAGAGGCAAGAGTTGTAGTTTTTTAGTTTTAAAAGTAACCATGTAGTGGAATAAAATTTGAGTGAATTTTTTATTACTCATGAATACCCTACCCATCTATCTAATATCATTATTAAACAATTAAGAAAACTATCCTAAAATTATTGTTCATAATTATGATATTGTATATATATTTTATTTGATCAAAATAAATGTAAAGATGAATCGAACGGAAAGGTAGAAAAGAAGAATTTTAGAACAAAGAGGGGGATGTCTCCTTAAAAATGATTAATTTCTAAAACTTACTCTATGATTCAAGATAATGCTTATTTGTCTCTATTTGTGGTCCAAATATAATCAAACATAACATAAAGTCTAAGGAAATTGTACTGCAAATATAATTCTTGTAGCATTAAAATTATAAGATTTGATATATGGTGAATTATATAAGCACTTTTATTCACAAATAAATATTATAAAATAAGTGTTAAATACTAGAATAACTGAAATAAATAATTCTTAATTGAACTAATTTATAATTTAAAACACATAAATATTAGTGAATAAATGACTAATTCAATATCTCATGCAATATTTAAAATTTGGGAGAAGAAAATACATTACAAACTGACTAGACTTTCCATATAATTTAGATCTTCTATTGTAAAATCTTCCTCTTTTTCAGAATTAAATAAATGTGTATAAGTAGTTTATAAGGAAAATTAAAAAAACTTTTTCAAAGGTAAATTACATGTAAATATTTAAAACAACTTTTCTAAATTTGGACAAAGGTTAAAATAATGAAAGGAAAATTAAAATGTTTTAAAAGTAACAAGCTGTCGAAATTAGATTTTTCTTCCAATTTACTATGAATTTGGTGAAGCTTTGGAAGATATAGATTTATGATTCTGAAATGATATTGCACATGATTTTAAATATTCATATATTTTATTCAAGTTAATAATTGGCATTCTAAATAAAGTATTTTTCTTAGCTAGTAACACTACATGATTAGCCAAGGGGGTATTAAGTGTGATTTTCATTACATTTGCATATTATATCCTATATTTTTCATAGATGAATAAGCCAATGAGTTTTAATTTACATCATTGGATTGATATTAAACTTTGCCTTTGAATTAGGACATGAATTTGGATAATTTGGTGGTAAATTGAACAAAATAGTCTTGTTAACTTCTATGATGAAATAATGAAACTATGTTTACTTCCTAAAATAGATCAAAAACTATTTTATGATAATTTTAAATATTATGGATAAATACATGCATATAGTTATCCCATTCATGTAGTTATATCCTCATGTACATCACAAAACTTTGAAATATTTCAATGTCAAACATGGCCATAAGCTTTATGTGGTAAGACATATTTTTACTAAGGACCTTGATCATATTTCCAAATTTGGAAACTAATATAGTTATATGGTACTGGAATATATTAAAAAAATTTAGCCAATGAGTACTCTTTATTTTATATTTAAATTTATCAATTAGGATATCATAAAGGGAGTCCAATGCTTTCTCAACTTCATCAATTATACCTTCCCAAACTACATCTTTCATTTGTGTTTCCATTCTTTTAATTTTTTCTTCTTCATTCCATTAACTAAATAATTTTATAAATATCATGTGGTATCCACCACATACTAAAGGTCCTCAAAAAATGCATCCCTCACTGCTAACATTTATTTTCTCTTCCTTTTTGTATTGAAGACTTCTTCTATTGTCTCATGCAATGTACTAGTCTCATTTTTGGTGATTTTTCTTTGGGTTACTCTCTTGATCTTCCTCATGTCTTATTAAAATTATAAATTCACCCTACTTTATTTTAATATTATCATATATTTTATCTTTTCCTTGGAAATTTGGAATCTCTCAGTCTAGTTTTCATATATTAGTGACATGAAAACACCATTGGATGTGGGTGGTGTGGTGTACAAAAATTGTGATGGATAAAGTGTAGTTGGTATGGTAATAATAATTTTGGGACCAACCATAATGAAATTTATGGATTTATTGGAGGTATAATTATTTTTTTAGGATTTGGAGATGGAGGAAGATAAGTTGAAAATTAAATGGCCAATGTTGATTTTTATCATATTCATAACACTAACCTTAGATATAGGTAAACTTCTCAGAGGGTCAATTGTGGACATTACATCTCTTGAAGTATCCATTGGAAAAACTTGTGTATTGTTATGAAAAAAGAAGGGGGGATTGTTTTAAAATTATCTTAAAATGGTGAAATTTATTCTTGAACAATGGGTTATTTTTGATTTTATATATGCCATAAAATCATGTGAGGACACTGAGTAGAGGTCCTAGGTGCCAATTATCTAGTACAAACTTTGGTTACTTTGACCACCTCCGTAGGAGAAAAAGGGGTGTAAAATTAAACCTAATGCATCAAAAAAGGAGTGTAAAGTGGAAAACACTGAAGTGGAGGCATGGAATGAGTATGTGGGGAAGTGAATATTTCTTTTTATATAATAGATATAATAGGTGGACTATCCAAAATTATAACTTAAGTGGAATGAAAGTGAAAAGGAATAGAAATAAAGGATTGGGTTAACTCATTCATTAGGATTGTTATTTTGGAGATATTTTTGGGAGTAAATACATATAATACTTCTTCCTTAACTATTCCTCTGTGTATCAATTATTTATTACACTTTTATTGTTTTCTTAGGCTTGGTGGTGAGAGAATGTGATAACTTTAGTCTAAATTTTCATCCCCATGTCTTCATTATCCTCTAAATTATATAATACATAGTCATGTGGATGAGGGTGAGGATTTTATGGAATTTAAACTTTACTTTTGAATGTTTTGATATGGACCTTATCATTTCCCCTACGATCTCAATATCATAGGTCATGATCATCTAATTTGAATAATGACCCATGGGATATAAATACATGTATTGTAGGATAATTTAAAATATGATTTTATTAAATGTTTATGGAAATAGAGGTCATGGTTATGTCCATTCTCTTTTGAAACTACACCAACTCCATGGAGAATTTGATAAGCTCTCTCCCACTCTGGCAATTTGTCTAGGATAAAAATAGGTAACCTTCAGGGAAACACTAAGACTCATTAAATATTCATTAAAATCTAGTCTTGGTAATAATATTATGATCCCATACTCATTATATATTTTTTAATAGCCTTAAAAATCATAGGAATCAATATCTCATAAATTTACAAAATGAACTATCTAAAAATTTGTGCATACAATTTAGATAAATGTAAAGTACAATTATTATTGAAGTAGGAGTCTAATAAGGAATTTATTTAAATTTATCCTTACATGATTGTTTTAGAGTCTCATGGTTTTTATATTTATTAATGGCACTTTATTGGGTACTACCATGAGGTACTTTAAAATGGACATGTTGCATTCTATGGTTGGTTTGCACTATCATAGTCATTTGAATTTATGAATTCATTTTAAATATGTGAGGCACATGAATAATAAAATAG
>JARHVA010008760.1:287500-342500 GCA_037957365.1 Torreya grandis
AGAAGATCAGAATATTGGGTTGGTGATGATTAAAATTATGTCAAAGATAAATTTTAGCATCAAGGGGTAAAATATACCAAATGAGATGTGGGATGGTCTATATAAATAGATTTATTAATTTGACTCATTTATATTTTAGCTTTTGATTTGAGATCTAATGATGATTTATCCATTTTTATTTTAGAGGATTTAGGACTACCTAACTCATGTTAAACATATATATTTTTTGTTATAAAGTGTGGAAAGGAGTACAATTGGGATGATGTGATCATTGAGATCATCTTAACAAACTTGAATCCCCCATATGATGTATTTATTTCCACACACCATTATAAAATATATATGATGTGGGAGGGAGGAAAGAGTATGTATTTTATAGGTATAATATCCCATTTTATTGAATAAATTAAAATATCATAAAGGTGGGTGTCATTAGCTCGAGGAGATACCATAATGGTAATCGGATATAGGGAAAATTCACAAAGATAGGTGTTAAAAAAGCTAAAATTAATGGGGATATTTTTTTTCAAAGGGTGTACACCCTTTTTCTCAAATCTTTCATACCTAAAAATTCATGGTATGGTGTGAAAGTCAAAGGGCATATGCCCTTTGTGGACCAAAAGGCATATTCCCTTTATGGGACAAAGGGCATACACCCTTTTTTTCCCAAAATGGCATACATATTTTTTGGGCCACATAAAGGGGGTATGCCCTTTAGCCTACAAAGAGTGTACAACCTTTGTGGTTATATAAGGGTTTATGCCCCTTTTTCACTATTTTTACCTACCTTTTCTCAAACCTACGAACTTAATTTTCTTTCCTTGAAGGAGATATCACATTTTGAAGAGAACATATGTTCTTTGAATTTGAATCTTACGAGTGTGATTCAACATTTTGATTGGAGTCTCAGGTATGTTGATTGTTAAATTTTAATTTTGTCATTTCAATTTATATGTTTTATGAATAGAGTTTTGAAATTAAATTTAAATTGAACTATATCATATTTTCTAAAGTATTTATTTATATAAATCTAGATACAAAATTTAATAGATCTAATTCTTGAAGAAAATGTAAAACAAAACTATGATCAAACGACTCAAAATTTTGACTTCATAGAAGAAGAAGAATTGTATGAATAATATAATGTAAAACATCAAAAATTAAAAATTATTATCAATAGTTTAAATCACTCCTCAAGTCATAGTGGATGGAATTCACTTGAGAGTAAATTAGAGGTCGTGTTTAATGAAGTGGGAAATGTCACTTTGCAACTTGATGCAATGTTGCATTAAAGAGAGGTCCTAAAGTAATATTATTCTAGTAAATTATCATATGATAAAGTTAAAAAATATATAAAAAATAATAATATGTGTTTGATTTTTTTCATTAAGCTTGAAACCAACCAAACACCACCAATGTGTTACAAACATATTAGCATTTATTGGTGTGTTCATGTGGATATAAAAAATAACTTTTGGGATAAGAGGTGGATGGTGTTTGATGGCCACCCATGAAAAAACAATGAGGTTCCATTTTAATTTTTGAGAAAACATTATTGTGAGTTTGTGTTGTAAGAAATCCCAAATTATTTCAAGATGAGTGCCTCCCAAGGTAGGGGAAGTGGGTCCTCATTTGATATACCTAGTGCTAGGTGGGACCAAAAGTGATCTAACCACATTGAGAGAAAAAAACACAATAACACAAGCTTATATCCCTAAAATTATGCATCGTACCACATAGATGGATAACCTTGTATTAGTTACTAGTTTCACATAAGTTGTGATTGAACATGGGATGTATACTCTAAGGACTTGTATACATGGTCCAAGTGGCGGGACATCTAGTAATGTACCTCATATTATTAGTGTTAGTGGTATTGGTATTAGTGTCGCTCATACTAGTAGTGGAATAACTAGTAGTCATCCTACAATTCTTGTACATCATTACACATCATGTAGAATGAAATATACTAGACCTCCTATTCATGCATGACATACACAAGATACATCTATGGAGACTAGACCTACATTTATGCAACACACTAATACCCAACAATATATTCCATTTATATTATTTTTAACATCTCTAAATAATAGTATAGAACATTATATTCCATATATAGTTTCTTCATTACCTTGGAACATCAACATTCCTAAGTATATGCCATCTGGAGTTGTTTTAGGATTTCAAGAGACCAACATGACAGAGTTTATGTCATTTATAGATGTTTTACCACCTCATGACAATAACATGCTATAATTTTTACCATATGTAGTTACATCACCACACCCCCCCCCCCTCATCACACATCAACTTGTTATATAAGGCATGTCTTCTTCAGTGTTTATATTTGACACACAAGTTTAATTTTCATTAAAGTTATTTTATTTATGTTAAATAATATTAATTTTATTTTTAATATATGTTTAGTTAATTGATTAATATTTGACTGAACTTTTCATTTTTTTCTTATATATATATATATATATATATATATATATATATATATATATATATATATATATATATATATATATATATATATGATAACTTATATCTTAAGTACCTTACTACCTTAGATTATGTTGTTGAGGTTGCAATTAGAACTACAATACCCTACACTTAAGTTTGTAAAGTTACAAATTACATAAAAGGTGTTATTTAATGCTATATCTCAACTTGGTGTATTATGCCTAAATGTTAATTTTTTAGTGATATATATTTGCCCAATTAGTGTAGCTCTTGAATTTTATTATTTTTTAAAGCTACATATTTGTCATCAGAAAAATATCCTACATAGATTTTAAACACTCTCATAAGTGTAACATATTTGTGTTTCATTTTCAAGAAGTATTTCCTTAAAATATTGTAACTCTTGAAATTATGTATGTGTTTATTTATTCATTTACATTTTTATCTCACATTCTTGTCTTAAGCCAAAATAAATATGATCTAAAGTTTAGATTGATAAAAACATAACACCTATGATTCTGATAATTTTTTTGATATTCAAAATGTTACTAATTACTTATTCCAATCTATATATATTTTTCTCAACTACATAAGATTCTCTCAATTTAATGTAGAAAAAAATATATCAACATAATCTTGCTTTGATGTAATTTGATCAAAAATAAATTCACTATAGTGCTTATTATACTACCAACCACATCTCTATTCTTGATATCCACATATTCATATAAATAATTAGTGTAGTTGGTATTATTGGTTGGTTGGTTCATTATGAAAATAGAAAATTGACTTAGTTCTACACATTTGTAAAATACATGCTTGGTTAGTCATTTACAAGGTCACTTATTGGTGCAAAGCAAGACTATCTAGAAGACTTATCTTACAATCTGAAGATCCTTAGAGGTTTTCAAAACTTCTATGCCAAAAATTTACATGATCATGTTGTTGTTCTCTTTAAATTGAATCAATTGAATCAAATTTGAACCACTATCCATAATTTTCCTACTCATTAAGAAATTTATAAAAATAATTTCATAAAGATAGGCATAATAATTCTCATTAAGATTTAATGTTATTTAATATTCATGGTTAATGTAACTAATGGTGCCCATAACATATGCAAAGGTGTGATTTTGGACTGATGAAATGCACTTGGAAATGATAAACTTTGAGAAATGAGCTTCAAAATTATCATTTAAGAGAATGTCAAAAAGTATTACATTTGTGATGAAGATATTTTACAAAGGTCATGAAATATTAAATATTCTCCAACATTAATATAACAACTAAATAATCAAGGTCATGATCTCATAAAGTGGTGTAAATGTGATAATGCCAACAAAAGGTGGGAAATAACAAAGGCCTATAAATGCATAAAGAAATGAAAGAGTGTTTAAACATACTCTTGTTTAGAAAATAAACTAAAAATATAAAAAATATGATCATCCTTTCATTTAAAAAATAATATTATTCAAGCATCCTATTATTTAAAAAATAATTAATAATAATAGATATGAACTAAAGGAAGGAAATGTGAAAATGTTGGCTCACTGCTTCATTAGTCTTTATCTATTTCACACAAAGTTGTATTTATGTCTCTTCTACTTATTTATCCATTTATGAATATTTATACAATAAAACTGAATATTATTTTTTAAATATTGTGTATACACTATAGTTTTTGTACATAAAGTAATATTTTTATCTCTTTTTATCTTTCTCATTTGTCCATTATGTAGAAGGAGTAATATTAAGTTTCATTTATCTTAAATTATGTTTTATTTTATTTAATTCATAATTGACCTCTTTCATTTTTTGGTTTTAAAGATGATGAGAGATGATATGGGTACCCCACATGGATTAAAAAAGCATACAATATCTCCCCCAAAATAATTTATTTAGAGACATAGGTGAGTGAAAACAGATAATAAAATTATTTTTTTAGCTTCAACCAATGATACTCTATGTCATATTTATATTTGTTTGCACATATATATATATAATGATATATATATGCTCCAAAATATTTTACATCATGTAAATATGCAAGGTAATGCAACCCATGAAAATTATTTAAGTGGAATATGATGAGTTTAGAATCATCTTGTTGCAAAATTTTGTTCATGGAAACTATATCATTTTAATGCATTAAATTTTCTATATCATATGTTGTGCATACACTCCAATTTTATAATTTTGTGGAAGATACATTCAATGATTCACATGATGAAAGAATATTTTCTCCCAATAATGAGTCATGCATCACCCCTAGTTTTACATTTATGGTGAGGAAGAACAATTTATTTGGAGGCAATGAAAATTAGGAGAGCTAGTTATTGTTTTAGGGGTCTAGTTTAGGCACAATCTATTTTTTATGCCAATATGGTCCACATTTTATGCCTATATATAAAATTTTGTATATGTACATGATCTGTTCTAGACTATATCTTGAATACGTCGTATTTTTTTATGTCAATATGATATAATTTTCATACTCATATATACTATTTGACATATTTAGATGTGAATCATACATTGTATTATTTTGTGTCTACATATTTGCTTCTTAAATATGTCATTATTATTTTTTAACATATTAACATATATTTCAAATGTTTAACTTTCATGAAATTGATGTACTGATGTTATAATGAGTGCAATTAAGTCATTTTTTTATGCACATCTATGTTATGATTGTTGATCTATGTGATGGTTTTTTTTGCATTATCCTAGATTTCATTTAAAAAAAGAAAGAATGAATGAAATTATATTTATGTACATAAATAAACATTATCATAAATTATATGAAGAGAGACCCAAAAAAATAAACTATAAATACATTTTGTCATGATTATAGACATATATGTTTTCATAACATGTGTATATGAAGAACCTCCATTAATGAAAAATAAACAACTATTATCTTAATTTATCAAGAGATATATCTTAGAAATTTAAATTAGCCTATAATTTCTTGGGTGATTCATATTAACACCCCACTTGAAGTATTATCCCTAGATTAGGATGAGCAAGACATGGTGAAAAATTTTCTCCCACGGCCAAAGGTCTCTTAAGAGACCAAAAGTTAGTCTATGAGAGGTGTACATTATGAATCATTAGAGAAATTAATGAAATATATATGTGGGTAGGTTAAAATGGATGTTTTACCTCTATAATTACCTCCATCCACTTTTTTTCAAGCCTTAAGACTGAAATTTGTAGTTGGAAGGATGCATCCCTTAAGAGAAGCTTCTTGTCCTTAAGTGGTAAAACTAACAAAATTTTAGGCATGTATTACAAGAGATTTATGAGGATTAGATATGAGCCTTAAAATAATAAATTTTAATGAGTGAGTCCTATTATCACCCAAATTAAGTACTCTCCCCATCTCAAGATGAGCAAGACATGGTGGTGAGTTTTCTCTCATAGCTAAATTTTTCCTAAGAAACCAAAAGTTTGTACATGAGAGGTGTTGACTAATTTGACCCCCAAGTCAAATTGAGTCAAACCCATAAAAATAAAAACATTTTTATAGGTACTTATGGGTTTAGTTTGTCAACCATGGTCCTATTCATGTCAAATCATGTCACTTAATATGCCTAAACCATGTAACATTTTCCTAAGACCTTCTTAAGTCATTTTATATAACCTTTTTGGGTCATTTAATGATTTGTGTGATTTTCATGAAAGGTAAAACATGTAAATTTGTCTTTAAAATTTAATATATTCTAGGAATATGTCATATAACTATTTATAACTAAATACTTGATAGATTTAACATTAAAAAGGAGAAGAAAGGATTTCAGGAGGTCATTTTCAAGCAATTATATAGACTGTACAATCCATTGGCACTTGTTTGTCTTGATGAATGTATTTTATAATTCAAAATGTTAATTTACATTCTTATAAGGTTTTAAAAGTTTCAATAATTAATAAAATTGTTCTTCTTCTCCCATTGCTCTCTTGGAAGACTCTGCAGGGTCAATTGGTTTTCTTATGATACATATAGTAAGAGAGGAGTTACTTTGAACGAACCTAAGAGGTGAAAGTAGAATATTTTTAATCTCATTACATGTAAATAGTATTAATATTGGTTATTCATTATTCATGAACAAACACCAACAAGATAGGGTGCCTGCAAAGAGGTTTCAAATCCCACCACTTTGTAATTCTAATAGGTTTCACTCCTAAAATGGATTCTTTATTGCAAAGTGGATGTAGAGGAAGTATGATATGGTCTTAGGTGTAATATATTTCTCTTAAGTAAATTAATATTTCACATACATATGCAAAATTTCCATTTTATTTTCATATTTCACAATTTTGCCTCTTTGGGTGATAGACTCCAATATGGCCAACATGTTCTTTCAAAGTTTATGAGTTTGTATTGAATGTCAATGTCATGGAAGGATGTCAATGATAAGATTATCCTAACACAATGGTATAACTCATCCATGTATGGGATAGGTCCAAGCATTTAAGGTTGATTGGCATGTTCATAGTGTGAAAGAAGTTGATATAAAGGCCGGAGGTGTTGATTTTAGGATATTCACATCATGGAAGAGTTCATAGCCTATGAAAAATATAGAGTCCACTATATATTCATTTATATTACATGATTAAAATACATTCCTAAAATGACTAAACTTTTATACCTCATTGAAAAATATGGTATGAATGTGAGCAAAGAAGGTTATAACCAAGCTTGAAAATAGGGGTCTAAGATAGAGTTTGAGAGACCTTGGAGGGATTTTAACCCATTTGAAACCTTATCCTTCAGATAAGAATGTAAACAAGGTATTGGTGGTAATGGTGTGCTTAATAACCTCTCAAAATAAAACCTACATCTTATTCAAAGAGGAAATTTACAAATGGGACACCTTACCTTAATTTCTCTAAAGTAGTTCTCTGCCTTACATAGTTTCATGCCATGGTAGAGATATTTGAGGACTATTCTAGTAAAATCACTTCATCATCACAGCCTAGACATAGAGATTATCATTAAAAGTAAATAAAAAGTCATTTTATTGAAGGAGGATGATGATTATATAATGATGTTTAACTCACTCAATGATTGAATGGAAACATTTAGTGTATACAGTGTATCAGTCAAAACCAACTTTAAAATAATTTTCAAGTGGAGTTAGTGAGTTGATGAAGAGTGAGACATGATCTCAAAGCATGAAATTAATCCATTCGAGTGTGTAATAGGTTATAATGATATACAAAATGGATAAATGTTGTGAAGTACATAGTATTCAAGCATGATGTATGATGTAGGAACATCAAGGCAAGAAGACATCAATTTTGTATTTTGGTATTAAGGAGTCAAATTGGTCAAGTTTAGAATGTAAGTGTGTCAAGAGAAATTTCAAGGTTAAATTAATGTATATGAGTTCATTTGGAGTACTTATGAGTCATATTTTGAGTTTTTAGGGTGTTTGTACTTTTCCCTCCAAAACCAATATTTTAAAAAATCAAGTATTTAAATTAAGCCTAGAAGAACATAACTCAAGTCTAAGGTGGTTGGATGATAAAATGTTGGTTTAATATGGCCATGAATATTTTATAAGGTTTTTTCAAGTCATAAATGTATATATTCATGAGGATATAAATCTTATCTTGATAATATGAAAGAAAACCTCACGTTGAGGTAGTTAGAGAAATGAAGTTGGTGTAACCAACTCAATACCTACGTTGAAATGTAATGAATAAAAGTTATAATATGGGTTGTCATATAGAAAGTAGAGAATAGGAGTGTTGGAGGAAAGACATAAAAATTATGGGAGGATAAAACAAGAGTTTGAAAGGATAGTGAAACTCATAAAAAAGATCAAAATGTTCATGATAGGACTGTTTTGTAAGAAAGAAAAACAATCATGAATAAAGAAAGAAATATTGTTGATGTGTGATATATGTTCAATAAATATTTTTTTGATTATTCATATGTTGTATTTTAAGTATTTAATATTAATCTCTTAATTGATATTTTGTAAATTTATAGGGTTGAATGTAGGGCTATAGGTTTTAGCAAAGAGAAGGTCTATCGCAGTGACCCTTTGTTGTGGTAAGGGTGTATGAGAAACACATTAGTTATTTCTATTAATATATAACTATATTGAAAAATTAATAATGTGATAATTAATATTTTATAATTTTAATAAATTGATGTTATCCTCAACCTTAGGTATGTTGGTTATGATAGTCATAGTGTATAAGGAAATGAAGAGCATGAAGTTGTTGTAGAGGGAAAAACCTATTCCAAAGATTAAGATACCCTATAGACCAGGAAATAGGTTACATGAGGATAACATACCCATTTAAAAGGTGAAACCAATAAATGAATTTTGAATGATCTCCCAATAATTTGTTCATATAATAGGTAGCCTACACATATAGTGAGAAGCCCCTACTTACAGTCTTGTGGAAAGTTAGATTGGTAAATGCCTAAGAAAGGTAATGGTCTTGAAGTTGAGAAATTTTGAATAAGATAAAGGACACTTCAAATTTCTATAAATTACATGTAATTAATATGAATTTATGGATTTCAATAGGTCTAACATAGATATCCTTATTTTGCATAAGTGTTGTGGTGTTTGACACAGTCAGTTTTTAAGGAGACTGATTGTTCTTGAGAAAGGGAGTGAATATATAATATGTAAGAGGAGTTTTTATGTTTTGAGATTTAATAATATTCTCATTAAAACATATTGAGTTGTGTAACTTCAAAGAGAGTTAATAGAGCCTCTAACATTGTCATAGTCTTATATGAGGCATTAGAAACCTAAGGGTTATGATGAGATATCACTAACATTTGATAAGAAGTGGAATTTATAATTATTTTAGAGTGAGTGTAGGATCATACAAACCTATTAAATGTATCATAACTATTTTTGGTAAACCAAAATTAAATGCATTTCATTTTGACTTCCATTTTGTCCTACACAATCATCTAATTAGCCCAATATCCTGTGTTTGGGCATATTATGAGCAAGTAAGAGTGAATCAAAGTTTGAAACCTATTGTAAAGGTTTATATATATTTAAAAAAACTTTGGAAACTTTTTTTATCCCTTAAATGAATTTAAAACTCAAGTTATATAATTTTAAAGGTTCTCAGCCCTAAGTAGACACTAGAAAACCCTAGATTAGGGTTTGAAAGATATTGAGAGATTTAACCATTAGAATAAGGTGAAATTTTTGAATATTTATATCTTATACATGATTGAAGTTATGAAATTTATTTTTATTTGATATTGTACTGAGAGGTACATATTTGATAATAGTGGTTTTGGCATAGGCTTAATTAGGCCTAAAAGAGGGTTATTTAGCAAAGGGAGTGATAGATAAATCATGAATTAGGTAAATAAAATTTAAAAAAAAATTAAATGGGATAAATTAATCCTAAAAGTGTGATTAAATCTTGATTATATATATTTTATTGATCAAACAAAGGAAAATTTCTTAAGAATAGGCTACAAGCCTTGAATGAGCATTGTGACTGTGAGATACAAGAAAGAGTGTTGAAGAGTAATTTATACCTTTAAATGGACTAATTTAAGTTTTATAGGGTCATTAAATACTATATATAACCAAATATTTATTATTTTAATCCTAAACCAATATTTGATACTTGAAAACAAATGGGTGGTTTAGTGAAAACTAGTGAAGGTATAAGATCAAGTTTGTCAAAAAAATGAATGATATGTGATATGGAATGTAGGTTTGATACATGTAATATGTATAATAATATAAATTAATCCAAAAATATCCCAAATATCAGTAAATAAGGAATAATACCATCAATTATAGTGCAAAGAGGAGGAGAACTAGTTGGATACAAGGACAATAAAAAACAAGTCAGAGCCAATGATTGTGATTAGTCAAAGATTGGAATCAAATAATGGTTCTTATGGAGACTTTTCCAAATTAATATACATAATTTTTTATCATATAATATTAATATTTATTTTTTTTTTTTTTTTAATTATTTACAAGTTGTTAATTTGAGATGAATGCATAATGTTAGGAGGAATGCATAAGATGACACCTTACAGGTATTGAGGGAGAATAAGTTTGAAAGTATGATCTATTGAGGTCATAATAGAGTATTATAAAATTAATAATATAATATTTACATCCCCAAATTCCTTTTATAAGGAAAATAAGCTATTCAAAATAATATTAGAAAAAATATAGAGGAATGGAGAGCATTGAAGCTCCAAGAGAAAGAGGGAAGATAAAAGACTCCAAAAGAGAGTCAAAAATGATAAGAAGAGGTATTAAATAGAGGAAAAAGATAGAGGAAAGTAAAAATATATTTTTAAGAGGCAAAGTTGACACACTTACTAAGATGAAGGTCTAAATAGGCCTAGAAAATAAATAAAGTGAGAAGATGGATATAGAAAAATAAGTGGAGGACATAAGAAGAGAATTGGGGAAAGGTATAGAGAGTATAGAGATCATGATAAATCTCATAAGATTATAATAAATTCAAGGGACATTATATAATGTGAGAAGAAAGGTAAAGTGTCCAATAGAGTCACTTGTGAGAAGAAGAAGGCGCAAGAAGGGTGTCTTGAGAGATGAGAAGAAGAAAGAGAGAGAAGCCTAAAGAGGCATGAGAAGAGAGATGTTACCAAGTGAGAAAAAAGATAGAGAGATTGATAAGAGGGTTCTCATTGAAGAGTAAAAGAAGTAGAGACAAGTGCCAAGAATATAACATGAGGGTGAAAATAAGAAGATATAGAGAATGTCTATGCCAAATACATTCAAAGAGACTATGTGGTCTCTCATTTTTTATGCTAACATTGATTTTAAGTTTATGTTTGTAGGTATGAATAATAAATTGGAGAATAAAAATAATGAGGACTCAAATTTTATTAATAATGGACAAATAATATCACCAATAAAGTGGCAAAATTATTACAAAGAGAAATAACCTCTTGAAGAAGATAAAGTGTTGAAGATTGAGAGCATACCACATGTAAAATATGCTAAAAAAAAGAGGAATATTATGATACATTACCAAGAATAGAACCTAAAATAATAGACTAAGAATTAAAATAAAACATGAAGGTCACCCATGAAGACATGAATGAAAAAATGAGATTTCATTAGTTTCCATTGGAAGTAAATGAATTCCGAAATGTTGATTTTGATTTCATGTATGAATAAGGAAAATCTAATGTGTAGGTTGAGAGAGAGAAAGATAGGTTGAATCCCTCAAAAAGAGAACAAGGGTATAGATATGTATGGCCTAAGTAGTTAAAAAAAATAGGTAATGAAAAATAAGAGGATAACCTCAAACAATATGTCAAACAAGGCAAAATCATAGATGGAAAACAAACACAAGTGTGGAAGCAAAACACAAGAGGCAAATCACATCAAGTTGGCATGGTAGAGATTAAAGGCATGAACCATGAAAAAAGTGAAATGAGAAGAAATTGGCAGCCCAATAAGGTAAAAGGCTTACAATTGGTGATAAATATCATCAAAATATCACAAGAGAGTCGTATTGCAAGTGTACTCCAAGAAATCATGAAGGTTGAAGAAGATGGAAAACCTACAAAGCAAGCAAAAGAGATGGTGAAAGCAAATAAATTCAATGAGATGAAGTTACATACATGTATACAAGAATAATAATTCATAATAGAAGATAAGTGTTTGAAATATGTGTTTCCAAATGTTGTGTATGATGGTATGTTTGAAGTTGACTCCAATAGTGAAGATAACTTGTACATGGAAATAATGGCACTGATG
Organism: Torreya grandis; assembly: GCA_037957365.1. Lineage (NCBI taxonomy): Eukaryota > Viridiplantae > Streptophyta > Pinopsida > Cupressales > Taxaceae > Torreya > Torreya grandis. The sequence continues at coordinate 299,734 of JARHVA010008760.1, forward strand.
AATAAGTGTGTAGCAAGGCAAGATGAGGAAGAAAAATATTAAAGAGTGATTGTAAAGAATGATATTAAGAATTATATGACTCTAAAAAATGAGGGAGTCTAAGGAGAATACAAACAAGAAATTACGCAAACATGTGAAGAGCAATGTGAACCAAAGTTTGATGAGGAATATGAAGAGATTAATGCGCAAAAGTTGCAATAAGAGATGAGGATGTTGGAAGAGGTATTAAATCCATATAAGGGTATATAAATATGTGAGTTAGAGTATTTATAGTTCAAGGATGAACTCCAAAAAATATCAATAAGGGAGAAACAAATAGAATCACATGAAGTTATGCAAACAAGGCCACAAACAAGCAAGCAAAGGGAGAGTGAGCAAGAAAATAAGTTTAGTTACACAATGGATCAAGAAATATATAAGTCTGTATTTGAAAAACATGAATATGGAAAGATTAGGATTGGTTAAATAAAATAGTACTATGGTGAAGATGACAAGAACATGAAATCATTCTTGCATAATGAGCAAGATGTGAGGAAAGAGCATAAAAATGTGAAGAAGATGGAACAAGAGGCAGAAAAAAAAGTATCATCAAGCAAATGAAAAACTTTGAGATTTATGAGAGGCCATTATATCCTAATTAAAAATATGATAGCATGAACCAGAAGTAAAAACCACTAGACAAGAAATAAATAAGTGAAAATGAAAAGGAAACAAGCTATCAAACAAGATAAGCAAGAGGAATAGTAACCATTTGATTGAAGATATGTTTGATGGAGACCAAAATTATTTGGATAAGGTGGAATATATATCAAATACAAAGCTATAAAAATGGTAATACCTTATGGATGTGGAAGATGCATGGACAAGAAGGCTAGACAAAGCCAAGAAGAGGATAAACAAGAGTTTAGAAAGGAAAAGGGGACAAGAAAGGATAAACACCATTCCAGAAAGTATGAAGGACACTCAAAATATAAATTTTAAGAAAATAAATAAAGGTGGAGGGTCAAGTTTTCTCCCTCCTAGGGAGTATGATATAGGAGCATTAGGGTAAGAAGACATCAATTTTTTATTTTGGTCTTAATGAGTCAAATTGGTCAAGATTGGAGTGTTAGTGTGTGTAAAGAGACTTTTCAAGTTCAATTTCATGTATATGAGGCCATTTGGACTCCCTAGGAGTCATATATTGAGTTTTGATGGTGTTTGGATTTTCCCTCCAAGACCAAAAATTTTAAAAATTCAAATATTTGAATTGAGCCTAGAAGAGCATAACTCAAGTTTAAGGTGGTTGGATGATAAAAAGTTGGTTCCATAGGGCCATGAAGCTTGTATAAGGTGTTTTAAAGTCACAAACATCTATATTCATGAGTATATAAGTCTTGTCTTGATAATAAGAATGAAAACCTCGCATTGAGGTAGTTAGAGAAAAGAAGTTGGTGTAACCAACTTAAAACCTATGTTGAAATGTAATGAAGAAAAGTTATAAGGTGGGTTGGCATATGGATAGGAGAGAATAGGAGTGTTGTAGGAGATACCTCAAAATGAGAGGAGGAGGAAACTATAGTTTGAAAGGATAGTGAAACTCCTCAAACAAATCAAAAAGTCCATGATAGGACTATTTGGTAAGAAATTAAAAAAAAATCATGAATAGAGAAAGAAATATTTTTGATGTGTGGTCTCTATTCAATAAATATTTTTTGGATTAGTCATATGTTATATTATAATTCTTTAATATTAATCTATTAATTTAGATTTTGTAAAGTTGCAGCATTGAACGTAGGGTTGAAGGTTTCAACATAAAGAAGGTGTATCCTAATGATCCTTCATTGTGGTAAGGTTGTATGACACACACATGAGCTGATTATCTTAATCTATACCTATTTAAAAAAACTCATAATGTGATAAGTAATATTTTATAGGGTGAATAAAATGACTTTAGCCTCAGTGTTAGGTTTTTTGGTTATGATAATCATATTGTATAATAAAATGAAGAGCATGAAGTTGTTGTAGAGGGAACTACCTATTCCAAAGATTAAGATACCCTATAGACCAATAAATACATGATAGGAAGATAGATTACCTAATTAAAAGGTGAAACCAATAGATGGATTTTGAATAAACTCCCAATACTATGTTCATGTAATAGGTAACTTGCATATATAGTGAGAAGCCACTACTCACAGTCTTATGGCAAGTTAGATTGGTATATTCCTAAGAAAGGTAATATTAATGAAGTTAAAAAAAATTAGTAAGACAAAGGAAATTTCATATTAATATAAATAAATTTTAAGTCAAAGGAATTTGTGGATTCCAACAGGGCTAACACATAGATCCTTGTTTTGCATAAGTGTTGTGTTGTTTGACACAGTCAATTTTTAAGAAGAGTGATTCTTCTTGATAAAGGAAGTGAATATAGACTTTTAAATAGGATTTTTTATGTTTTTAGATTAGATAATATTCTCATTAAATCATATTGATTCTTATAAATTCAAAGATAGTGAATAGAGCCTATAACCCTATCATAGTCCTATATGAGGCATTAGAAACTTGAGGGTTGTGATGAGATATCATTAAAATTTGATAAGAAGTGGAATTTAGATTTATTTTAGAGTGCATGGAGGATAATACATACCTATTAAATGTCTTATAACTCTATGGGGTAAACCAAAATTAAATGCATTGCATTTTGACATCAATTTTATCCTACATAGTCATCTAATGATCCCAATATTCTATGTTTAGGCATATTGTGAGAAACTAAGAGTGGATCAAAGTTTGAAACATATTTTAAAGGTTTATTGATATTAAAATAGACCTAGTAAAAAAATTTTGGTCCCTTTAATAATTTTCAAACTCAATTTATATAAATTTGAAGGTTCTTGGCCCTGAGCAGAGACTAGAAAACCCTAAATTACGGTTTAGAAGATATTATGATATTTAATGGTTATAATAAGGTAAAATTTTGGAATATTTCTCTCTTAAACATGATTGAAGTTATGAAAGTGATTTGGGTTTTATATTGTATGGAGAGGTATGGATTTGATAATAGTGGTTTTGGCATAGGCCTAATTAGGCCTAAAAGAGGGTTATATAACAAAAGGGGTGATAGATAGAGGATGAATTACATAAATAAATTTTATAAAAACCTTAAATTGGATAATTTAAGAATAAAAGTGTGATTATATCTTGAGAAGAGATCCTAGATTGATCAAACAAATGAAAATTACTTAAGAACACGCTACAAGCCTTGAATGAGCATTATGATTATGAGATAAAAGAAATAGTGGTGAAGATTAATTGATCCCTTGAAAGGGACTAGTTAAAGTGTGATAAGGTCATTATATACTATCTATAACCAAATATTTAGTCCTTTAATCCTAAACCAAGATTTGATCCTTGAAAATGAATAGGTGGTTACCTAGTGAAAGCTAGTGAAGGTATAAGATCAATTTTGGTAAGAAAATGAATTTTATGGGATATGGAATGCAGGTGTGAGTTATGTAATGGGTATACTAATATAAATAAATAATAAAATATCCCAAGGATCAACAACTAAGGAAAAATACCATCAATTACTATGCAAAGAGGAGGAGAACTAGTTGGTTGAAAGGATAATCAAGAACAAGTCAGAGCCACTCATTATGATAATTCAAAGATTTAAATTATATAATGGTGTTTATGAAGAATTTTCCTAATGCCTCTACATTAATGTACACTTATAAGTGACCTTTCCCATCCAAATCATGGTCTTAAGACTTTTAGGCCTAAAGACTATCTCAAGGTTCTTGGACATCCAAGCACTTTTGCATAATCAAGGAGAGTTATCAAAACATGAGATAAAATTTAGGAAATATTAAGGAATATTAAATCACACTTGTCTCTTGTAATATTCTAACCTATAGGGTCTTCAATCAAATAGTCACCTATAACTATGTGTTAATAATTTTGAGCTTTATTGGTGTAAGAGGTTCCTTAGAATAAGTGATATATCTAGGATAACTTGGATGATATAAGATATTTTATAAGAATGTATCATGTATTAAAAGTTCTATAGAGTGTCAAATCACTCTCACATTGAGTCCAAGGCTAGAGACTATAGTCCATACGTCTTTTAATCTAATGCACCAACTTTTCTAGTGAAGAAACCATGATATGAATAGATGGATGTTGGTATTCTTGTCCATGGTGAGACTATTAAAGTTTGAATTTAAGGTAATAAAGTTGTCAATTATTTTTTATAGACGTTATTACCATATCTCAAGTGGTTGCATACACAAAGTAGTAAGGTAGTCTATTGATCTAACATTGCTTACAACAAGTATCATGTGGAAGCCTTTTCATGAAGGTTGAAACATTAAAATAATGAGTGATCATGTTGAATAATATCTTGGAGTTATCATATCATACTCCATAAAACATTTAAAGTCAGATAATTAGGGCTAAGGTTGGGAAAATGGTTTTATACCTTGCACATAGTTCTAGCCTAAGGGCTAATTTGGAGAAATTGAAGGGTTGAAGATGCTAGAGAGGTGATATAACCTCAAGATTTGGTACATATGTTCATAATGACATAGGTTAAATTTTCATGACATATATTTTGCCTAGGTAATAGGGGATATTCCCTATATTCTATCTTAGATAGAGGGCACTCCATGAATGACACAATTTGTAGACTTAACACATGGAGGTTGATTGAATGAAGGAGATAATATTGGGACCATGTTAGGATGTTGTGTAAGGTTGGTTTTAAGATAAAAAAAGGCATTAAGAGACATATAAAACAATTTTAACCTATATGTTAGCTATATACTCAGATAAACACAAACTAGATCTATTAGCCCTAGACTAGGCCTAATACCCTTGTGGCCTCAAGATCGATCCCAATGAATTGTTGATTTTTAAATTTGATGACCTTTAGGGTGAATTATAGGTTTATTTTAGCCCACTATATTATAGGTTAATTACACAAGTTGATCAAATCTAACCTATTTCATCTCAGGTCAGCTCAAAATACATTTTAAAAGCTTGAGGGTAACTTTCCTTCACTCACACCAGTACAAATATTGTGAATGAGACTCCAAGAATTTAGGGGTTGTTTAAGAGGGTCCCTAGAATTATCTTAGTGGAATTGTTCTAAGGTTTCAAAATCATGATTTCATGAACAATCCATAACAGTCTAAGGCACTAGTTATCATTCTAAAACCCTCATTCTGACCTGATGGTGAATACATGAGGAATATTGCATCTATAAGTGGTCAAATTATTATGTAAGTTCTTGTAACTTGTTTAGGACTCTCATAGTATCCTCACCACCCATTTGGTCCATATTGTCCTCTGTATAGACTAACCTAACATGGGGTTTTCTACATAATTTGATGTTTTCTACAGGTACTAGGGATAATTCTTGAGTGAGAGTCATTATAGAAGATTCTTTTGGACTTGTTTCAACTCCATATAATAATTTATTATCACATACAAGCATGGAAACCTCTCTAATAGTCCATTCATTTCAGGTAATCTATGATAGATAGTCAGAGTGAAGGGTGACTACTAAGTGAGAAGGCAAGAAGTTGGTTTTTGAACCTTTTTAAGGTCTAAATAATGAAATATAAGGAAAAGGGACTCAATATAGGTGTCATAACACCCATACCATGGATATAATTTATAAATTGAAGACCGTTTGGTGACAAACATGATGAATGAGTGAAATAGAGCTAATAAATGACTACAAATGGTGAGTATAAGTGTCCATAAGGAGGCTATGAGTTAGAGACACATATGATGATTTTTGTGTAATTATTATAAACCCTCCTTGATATTTCATAGGTATCAACTCTCCCTATTGAAATTCAAAGTAGTCAAAATATGCCTAATCATGAAGGCAATTTCAAGAAGGCTGCTGAGAGGATCCCATGCTAGTTTTGAATAATTTGATGCTCTATATGGACACTTGTCCAAGAACACATTCCATACCTTTCTTATTCACTTAATACTTATATAATTTAACTATTTTACATGGCTTGACATGTGGCATTGTGTCCTTTGAAATTCTCTTCTCTCTCTTCTATCACTCATTCTATAAATGCAAGCCATTTTGGATTTTTTATTCAAATTCCACACTTGGTATGGTGAAGCCCTACTAGTTTGATATTTTAATTTGCCTTTGAAATAAGACATTTAATAAAGTTTTGAGTTCATGAAATATATTTTCTATGTATGTGAAGTGATGTACAGTGAAATTTAAGTGATTGACATTTATCCTTGATTTCTCTCAATCCTTCCATGTTTGAGAAAAGTTGTTCCACTCTAAAAGGTCATATGAAGTGTTGTCAAGTGTATGGGTCTATTTCCAAGTGTAAAATTAGCCTTAGTGTCTTAAACTAATCTCTATTTCACTTACTGTAATTATTTTCATGCATATCACCTCCATGTTTGAAATACTACTGTTAAAACAATTCAAGATTCTAAGACTAGTGTTATAGGTCATGCTTATTAGTGAAAGAGTGTGGTTGCATATTGGAGGCATTTTTAATGTATCACCTCCTTAGATTATATTAATTTCATGTCTACTTATATATTTTTTCATCCAAGCAATCTACTAGTGTAGGTGATAAGCACTTAAGGATCAATCTAGGGATCTAGCCCTTGAAACTATAGGTCTATCTCTATTGTAGGCAACTCACAAGCCTAGAAGTATTCCAATATTTACCAAATATTATAATATGATTAAACAAACTCCTCTTGGGTGAAATATTTGGTGATAATAAGAGGTGTATTTTGTGACTCATTAGCCCATTCAAACACTATCTATACAAACACATTTGAATAGGAATTTTAATTCTATAGTGGCCAACATCCATTATTCATCTATCCCTCTGACTAAAAATTGTATTTTGTTAGATGCATCCAATAAGATAATATTCTCATCTCTGAGTGGGAAAATTGAGTGATATTTTGTTGTGCATTATAGGAGAACCGTGAGTGGAAAATATGATCCATTAGCTCCTATATTTTTACATGTGACTCATATTACCATTCCCTAGAGGATTATATGGAACTTGGAATGAGTGAAATATGTTGATGAGTTTTTTATTGGAGATAATGTCTCTTAAGAGACCAAAATTTGATCTATGGGAGGTGTATCTTATGACTCATTATCCTAATCAATGAACTATCTATGTGGATGCATCTAGATAATAATTTTAACACTATAATGGACACCCTATGATCTCTATTAGGCCCCAATACTGAAATTTTTAGTTGGTCAGATGCATCCCTTAAGATAATCTTCTCATCCCTAAATGGGAAAATTGAGAAAACTTTCATCATAGATTACAAGAGAAACATGAGGGGTAGAGACAAGCCATAAACTCTTATAGTTACATGGGTGAGTCATATTAACATCCCATGTAAGATTATATGTAACTTGATATGAGTGTGACATGGTGACAAGTTTTCTCGCATAGCCAAATGTCTCTTAAGAGAAAAAAAAATTTGGTATGTGGGAGATGTATCTTTTGACTTGTTAGTCCAATCAATGAACCACCTTTGTATACATGTTTGAATGGGTATATAAATGTTAGAATGGAACACCTATGATATTTTTTGGCCTTGAAACATAAATTTTTAGTTGGTAAAATGTATCCCTTAAGATAAGCTTCTCATCCTTGAGAGATTAAATGGACCAAATTTTTGCTACACATTACAATAGAACCATGAGGTGTAGATATAAATTGTCATAACCTTTAGGTGTATTAATGAGTATTATTAACACTCCTTATATAATTATCCCTAGATAAAGATTAAGGATACATGGAAACATTTTTTCTCTCATAACCAAATCTCTTTTAAGGGACCAAAAGTTGGTTAGTGAGAGGCGTATCTTATGACTCATCAGCCCAATCGATAAACCATCTTTGAGAACACATCTAAATTATAATATTATATTTGTAATGTCTCCCATATGCTCTAAATTATTCTTTAAGACTAAAATTTTTAGTTGATCAGATGCATCTCTTAAGTGAATCTTGTTATCCTTGATTGTGCAAATGGAATAATATTATAATGCATGTTGTAGGAGAACCATGATGGGTAGAGATAAACCATCATATCTTAAATTTATATGGATGAGTTATATAAATATTATTCATAGGATACTTTCACACTCATTATTAGGGAGACATTGAAAAGAGTTTTCTTTCTTAGCCAAATCTCTCTTAAGGGACCAAAACATGGTCTATGAGAGGCGTATCTTCTGACTCATTAGCCCAATTGATTAACCATATTTGTGGACATGTCTAAATGGTCATATGAAATTTTTAATGGGCCCCCATCCAATCTCTATGATTCCTTATGATTTACATTTTTATTTGGTCATATGCATCTCTTAATAGAAGCTTCTTGTCCTTGAGAATGCAAATGGACTAAACCTCTATTGTGCATTATATTAGCATCATGAGGGGTAGAGACATATTGGTAGGTCATATTATTTTATGGAAAATTAATTTTAACACCCCTTAGAGAAATATTTCAATATTTAGATGAGGGAGATAAGGAAATGAATTTTCTCTTGCAGCCAAATCTCTCTTAAGGGACCAAAAGTTGGTTAGTGAGAGGCAAATCTTCAAACTTGTTAACCCAATTGATGAATCCTATTTATCGACACATCTAAATGGTAATTTTAACACTTAAATGTCCCCCATTCACTCTCACTCATGCTCTATGACCTAAATTTTTAGTCAATTAGATGCATCTTAACCGAATCTTCTCATCCATGAGAGTGAAAACCAACCAAAATTTTGACACATTACAGGAGAACCATGAGGGCTAAGGATGAATATTCAGCTCCTACATTTGCATGGGTGAGTCATTTAAGCACACATTAGATGACTTTTCTAAATTAGTATGAATTAATCATGTAAATCAGATTTATATCCCAGATAAATCTCTTTTAAGGGACTAAAAGTTGGTCAATAGAAGGTATATTTTTGACTCATTAGCCCAATCAATGAACCATATTCACAAACTTGTTTAAATGGTTGTATGAACACTATAATGCCTCCCATATACTCTCCATCATGCCTAAAGATTTAAATTTTTATTCATTTAAATGCATCCCTTAATATAATATTCTCATCCCTAAGAGTTCAAATGGATCAAAATTATAACGTGCATTATAAGAGAACTAAGACGGATACAGATGAATCATCAGCTCCTATAGTTTCACAAAAAGTAATATAAACACTCATTTGATTATTATCTCTAAATTAGTATGAGGGAGACACAAAAATAATTTTCTCTTTCAACCAAATCTCTCTTAAGGGACCAAAAATTGGTTAATGGGAGGCGTATCTTATGAATCATTAGCCCAATCGATGAATTAACTTTGTAGAGACATCTAAATGGGCATAAAAATATTATAATGGGCCTCATACACTCTTCCTCATTCCTTGAAACTAATATTTTTAGTCAGTTGGATGCATCACTTGAGAGAAACTTCTTGTACCTTAGAGTGCAAACATACCAAACTTTCAATACATGTTGCATGAGAAATGTAAGGGGTAGAGATGAACCATAAAATATTATAGTTGTACAAAAAATTATTATAATCACCCCTCATATGATTGTCTATCACTTAGTACTATGGATACATGGAAATGATTTTTATCTTCCATCCAAATCTCTTTTAAGGGACCAAATTTCCATTAATGGGAGGTGTATCTTGTAACTTGTTAGCCCAAATGACAAACCATATTCACATACACATCTAAATAAACATATGAACATTTACATGACCCAATACACTATCCATAATTCCCAAAGACCAAAATTTTTGGTCGATTGGATATGCATCCTTTAAGAGAATCTTCTCATTCCTAAGAATGCAAATGGATTAAACCTTTGATACATATCTCAAGAGAACCATGAGGGGTAGAGGTGAATTATCAACTCCTAAATTTTTTAAAATGAGTCTTATAAGCATAAATCATAGGATTATATCTCACTTGAGATGAGGGAGACATATAAATAAGCTTTATCTTGAAAAAAATCTCTCTTAAGGGACCAAACTTTAGTTAGTGGAGGAATATATTATAAATCCTTATCCCATTTGATGAACCATGTTTATAGACACATATGAATGAGAATATAAACATTAGAGTGGACATAATACAGTCTACCTCATGTCCTAAGACTAAAATTTATAGTTAGTCAGATGCATCCCTTAAGAGAATACTCTCATCCCTAGAGTGCAAATAGATAAAACTTCTTATGGGCATTACATGAGATTTGTGAGGGGTAGAGATGAACCATTAGATACTATAATTACTTAAAAAATCACCTATTGGATGATTATATCTCACTTAGTATGAGGGAGACATGGAAATGAGTTTTATCTTGTAGTCATATCTCTCTTAAGGGACTAAAGTTTGGTTAGCAAAGGCTTATCTTCTGACTCATTATCAAAATTGATGAACAATATTTGAGGACACATCTAAATGGGTGTATAAATGTAAGAATATCCCCCCTTTTCTCTCCATAATTCTTTGGGACTTAAATTTTTATTTGATTATATGTATCCTTTAAGAGAATATTCTCTTCCCTAAGAGTCAAAAAAAAATGAACTTTTGTCTAGGGTTGTAGGAGAACACTAATGTGTAAATAAAAATTATTAGGGGTGGAAATACAAGTTTAGCTCTTAGATATTCATGGTATATTCCTCTGATCACCCTAGAGAGGATTCTTTCCCACACGTATCTACTCAAAATGTATTATTTTTAAGCATCTCTTTATTTTAAGAAGATAAGCTTTTCTACTCACAACACCAACCATATGAAGGTCGAATCTCATCTAGTACCACTAACCTAAATTAAAATTGTTAGTAAAAAATCAAAACATAAATAAACACATACTAATAAAATAATTCAAAATTAAAATATAGTAAATGAAATAAGTTAATTTTAGTGATTTAAAATTATAGACACATTAAAAACTAACCTTACTAAGTCAATCCAATGTATCTTTAAGATCATATCTACTTTTAATTGTTTCAAGAATTGCTTCATGCTCAGTCTCAAAAAACTTCTAAAAAACATTATTCTAAGTCTTTCACAATATTTGATCATTTTAATATTTGTATCCATAACTAGATTTAAATAATGAAGCACTACCCTATGTGTTTAAAACTCCTCAAATAACTATTGTAGTTTTTTATGATAGTATCTATGAATCCAAGTTATGATAACCACCATGGATATGGAGGAATAAACTAGGTCTTATCCATCCATGATAGTTGTGGTTAATTTTTATTTCCTCTACACAATGAGATAAGTATTTGTTTATTCCATCATCATTGTCTTCAAGTGTAATTACTACAAAAACTTGCATTGTATTTAAAATATAATCAATTTGTAGGGACATGTAGGAAAAAGTAAGATATCACTAATATAACTAAGGATACATTTAAATTATAAATAAATTTTACCTATATACAAAGGATTTGAGATGTGTTTAAATTCAATCGATTATGTCAATTCATGATTCCCCAATGGTTGAAATGAATCTCAGTATCTAGAGGTGTTAAGGGTCTATAGTAATATTCATCAAACTATTCTTCTAAATAACATTAATTCCACTTAAATTACACATAGTTTGAATGAAAACATGCCATGTCCCTAGTATAAATACTCCATGAACTAGAAATTGATCTTTGAGTGGAGTGGAAAACACTCAATCCATGTATCGTACTATAATATTTATACATTTTCTTATATTATTCCTACATTAACCAAAATAAACATCACACATGAGAATATTCATCTAATCCATGATAAAAATAATCATTACACGAAGTCACAAAACTTGAAACATCGATAAAATTATCACCATCCTTGTGTTTTCCTTATTCTTTTTAAGGGCTCTTTTTATACATGCATCTACACCATCATGTTTCTCTTTGGCATTCCCAACCTCAAATAAACTTCAAAAATGTTGAACCCCATTATTTTTATGAATCCTTTTTAATGAATAAAACATTTGAAAATACTTAAAATATCCTACACAATTGTTTGACCAAATGTAATATGTATCAAACATGATGTTTCTTTCATTCATTTTTATATAAAATAACTCAAAATAACCTTAAAGAAACTCTATATAATGTGATCTATAATTTATCATATAAAAATGGTACCCCTTTAAAATATTTTTATTATTTTTTGTGCTATTAGGTACATGTCTAAATTTAAAATCAACAAAAATTTCAAATTAAATTGAATTATATTACTATTATTGATCCTCAATTTTTAGTTTTGGTGTGTAGTTTTTATCAAAGTCCACAACCAAAATAATCATGCCAAGTGGAAAATTGCCCTTGCTTACATTTAATTGATTATCTAATAAAAAAAATTTGTGTGTGTGTCTTGCATATTGGTAGAAAATATTATTCTTGAATTTAGATAGGAAATCATACATGGATACTTGGGTCATAAATAACTCACATCTTGATGAATTTTTTCCATATTTTAAAACATATTTTACAAATTTGTACTTCCTAAAATTAACTAGTTTCTTTCCAAATTCATGTGCAATTTCTTAATGTATACATCTAGTCAACTTTGAAAACCCACCACAAGTGTTACCTATTTCATCTAAACATTCTTTGAAAAACAAATGTCCTTCAAGTCTTTGATAGAAAATACTTGGGATTAACTCTATTGATGTTTTAGGCAGGGAAGCAACCATACACTCCTACATAATCTTGTCAGTATGTAAATTATAATATATATGATGAACATAAAAATTCATAACAAAGTCAACATGGATCCTATAAAACATGAAATAATACTTGATTTATTTTAACATAGAACGTCTTTCATATCTCAAATTATCTTTGGGTAATTATCAATTTACCATTTAATTTTTCAATATTTTTTTTATAAAATTACATGTGAGTCATGTAGAATAAATGTTTTGCATGCCATTCATGGTTTTTTTAAACTTTTAACAACATATTTATGTTAGATGAGACTCTTGTGTCATCATGCCAAAATGTTTCAATCAAATGTCTTATTCCTTCAACTAATAACTTATCTTTTCATGGGAGTCTACCATTAAATGCCCAAAAATATGTGTGAAGGGTCATCAAGCCATGTTATTCTTTTTATGACATCTATATATTTTTCCTATTACATTTCAAGGATGTACTTATTTGAATAATAAATCACTTTATATGTTGACTTACTCAAAATAGATTCTATTATTACTCGTATTTCCACATTACTATATTTTTTTCAAATTCTATTTCATATTACATTAAATACATTAAATATATTATTTACTATTAAATTATTTCTTCCCTCAATATTGTTTGATCTTAACCCTAAATTATGCATGACATAGAACACCTTTTGCATTTTCATTATTGAACAAATAATTGACATTCTTTGGTATGTCTTTTATTCTCAATTGCATAGTCCCACAGACATTGAGCATGACATTTAATTGATATTTTTGACATTTTAAATTATATAGGTTTTAGTATTTTCTCATATATTTCAACCAAACACCTTTGTGTTGAGTGCATTATCCTTGGAGGTGTAGCTCTAGGAGATATATTTTTTATTAAATTGGATGGTATTACCACTTCAACCATAGAAGGTATATTAGAGTTTTGGCTAGGAACATTAGACCCTACAAGTGGAGTGAATTGATATTCATTAGGAGAGACATGAAATGATTTCATTAATTGATTTTTGTTATCATCATGCTCAAATTTTTCATTATGTATGGATGTTTCATCATATTATGTTTCTCATGTGTTTTATCAATCAATGCAAATTCATTAATTACATGTTCTATATTTTGAATTTATTCATTTAAAAATGGTTTATTAAGTTATCTTATCTCTTTTGAAGAATATCTAAATAAAATTACATATAATTTAGATAGTTTTTTTAATTTTAAATATTACTTGGCATGGAGAAAGTACCTTCACCTTGCCAAAAAAACTTTATGGATACTCTCTTATTTGCTTGTCTTTTTATTTATTTTTCTCTCTTCCCTTTAATTTTCTCATAGGTTATCTCCTTAATTCATATTTTATGACAACTACATGACCCCTTTAGTTAACTTTATTTTAAAAAGTCTAATTGTCCAATGAAATTTGAATAATTTATAGCAATTAAGATAAAGTGAGTGAGGAATTGGTAGAATTCACATAGTTTCAATATTAAAAAATGAGTTTAAATTATGTAAATGAAAAATTAATGAATCAATTTCATGTAAAAATTAAAAAAATTAGTGAATCATAAATTGTGTGCATTTTTAAAAAAATAACACATGCCTTTTGTGGTGGCAGATAAAAATAGGCAATTTAACTATAAATTCCCTTTATAGACTCCAAAATGACATACTTTACAAATGGAATACATAATTTATCTTATCCAAAGGGTGTGCAGCCTTTTAATATTTATCATTTTTTACTTTTCCACTTTCCCTCCGAAATAGGCTCAGTTTTAGGCCTAGGGGGTCCAAACCTAGCCTAAACCCTATCATGAACTAGCCTAATTAGTTTTTAATAAATTTATGGATCTTTTCCATATTTTTAGACACATCTGATCAATTAGATTTTATTATTTTTATAAAAAAAATTATATGCATTTTTAGAGGGGAAAACATAGTTATATATATGCATATGTATGTATTTGAATGCTAAACTATTATTTGTAATTATTACTTAATTTCTATAAAACATACCTCATTATGGACTTTATACATATCATTACAAATACCTTTATAAAGTTTTTACCATTTATCAAAATTTTAAAAAATTATATCTTAACAATATACACATCATTAGATATGTTTAAAATTAAAAAAATGATTTTGAAGAATTTTGGGTCAAAATGTTTTATTCATACTCTTGTAGTTTAAATTGTGTAACACACACACACACACACACACACACACACACATATATTCTCAACAATATTTGAAATTTTATCTATCCATATATGAAATTTCATACAATAATTCATTCATTTACTAAAAAATGTGTGTTCATACATATGAAATGTTCTTATATATTTTTTTTTAAAAAGGTCAGTCCATTGTCACATATTAATCTATTTCACACACTTTTATCATCTGTGTATTGAAAAAAAATATGTATTTAGAAACTACATTAAAAATTTCACAATTCATGTCCTTACATCATTGTCAAATTATTTTTCCAAGTGTCTCTAGCATTATTTCCAAGTTCAACTAATTTTATTTTCTAGAAAAGGTGTCATTTTAAGCACCCACTTTTGTCTCCCATTATTATACTTCTAACCCAAAGGGTAAATAGAATTTTAAGGTGAACCAAAACACTAATATAGAATAATAATAAAAATTACTCTCATGAGCATGATCAAAATCATGGTTAAAAAAATGAGAATAATAAGAATGAGTGTAATAACTATGGCAAGCTAGGACATACGGAAAATTATTGGTAGAAGAAGATATAGGATCTCAATCAGAATATGAAAGATATAGAGAATCATAAATT
The DNA here is from genome assembly GCA_037957365.1 of Torreya grandis. Classification (NCBI taxonomy): domain Eukaryota; kingdom Viridiplantae; phylum Streptophyta; class Pinopsida; order Cupressales; family Taxaceae; genus Torreya; species Torreya grandis. The sequence goes on from JARHVA010008760.1 coordinate 315,278, forward strand.
CAATACAATTGGTAATCATACTATAGTAATATTATATTTGTCCATACTTATTCATTCCATAAAAAAATCTCAAGCTATAATTTTATTATAGATTTAATATGTAGTCATCACATGGCCAAGGATGGTAGTTTTTTATACTTGCTTATAAAATCAAATTATGAGAGGGTCCTTTTAGTATACCATTTTATTATTTATAATTGTAATTTTATATTATAAGATGATGTGATTAGATATGTGTATCATGTAAAATATTTAAGCATCACTTTTTAATATATTTATCACCTAACCTAGTAGGGAAATAAAATTGAGCTATTTCATGATAAGTTTGTTTTGAAAGATAAGTACAATAAATTTAAAATAGTTGTGTTTTATTCACTTTATAAATAAATAAATTTTTACATGTTTACCAACATTGGTGAAGATTCAATGAATCTTGGAATTTTTACCATTTTTCTATTTAAAAACTACATGTAAGTGTAATGACATTTAAAATCAAGTTATTAATGCATATAAGAAAAAAATAGTGAAAATATCCCAATATATTCAATTAATAGTTATGAGATTTATTTGGATGATGATGAGGATATTATATGGGATGATACATCAATTATGGCTTCATAGGAGAGATATTTTACTACTAACACCATAATTTCAAATATTATTTTTCTCGCTTCTAAGGATAATAATGTTATCCAATAACAATCTAAATAACATAGTGGATGTAAACCATTGAATATCCACATTAAAATTTGTTATTTTAATAGACATAAAAATTACTTGGAAGCTAAACATAAATAAGGGTGAAAAAATATGATTGGCTCATTAATATTTTTGATGGAGAGATGGTTTTTTGTGCATGGATCAATTAATGTCATACTAATATCATATTATCTTCCAAGTGTTGAATAAAAATATTTTTTTGTGTTAGTATGTCCTAAGACAAATTTATTCCCCATTTTAATAGAGGACAGTGTTGGTATGTCCTAAGACAAATTTATTCCCCATTTTAATAGAGGACATGATAATTTATTCAATAACGTATATGATAATTTCAAGACAAATATCATCATGCATTTGGTTGGTTATGTCTTGATAGTTGTATTTATAAAATTTAGGGGCTTATGGAAGAATATTTGGATGAAATCATCACATATATTTTTATGATTTTAAGACTTGAATAATTCCATGGAATGCCTTTTTGTGATATCTTTAGTTTAATTTTTTTATCCAATGTTGTTGGTTAAGGATAATTTTAAAATTATCTTAGGATTGACGAGGACTTAGCCAAAGAATGGGAATTATTAAAGTAATTTAAAATCATAATTATTATTGATGGTTGTTACACATTATGGGATATATTAATATTATTCATATTTTTATGAATAATGTGTACTTATCCATATTATAGAAGTTACTATAGTTATTCATTCATTTATTTATTTATTTTTATAGATAATTTCTTTTAACTAGAGTTACAACCTGATCTAGGGCACAATAAGGGTGCAGTCCCTAGAAAACAAAGAGAGATAATAAACCTAGGTAGGGTTAATCCATAACCCATGATATAAATACTAAAATCAAATAATAACCAAAACAATTGTATAGATGATGCAAAGCTTTCCCTTAGCCTGCAAGTGTTCAGGATCTATATCAAAGGTATTATCACCTATGCTTGTGAAATATCTTATTATATTCTATCTAAGGCATCCTTATACTACTTATACAACACAAATACAACTTTTGAAACCCTCAGTATTAGTTTCCATTTAGACTTCTTGACCAATTTCCACAAGCTTGTTATGCTTCTTACTAGCCCTATCTGAATGTAAATAGAATTGTAGTAGTTATTAATTTATAAAGATATTTTATTATTTTACCTATTAAGACACACTTTTATGTCAATTTTGGTGGCCTAATTCTTTCCCTAGGTCCACTTTTTCACTTTAAGCCTACCCAATTAGGCCTCTTTTAGCCCTTAAACAAAACCACTCTCTATAAATCCATACTCAAAAGTACATATAGATTTTTAAATTATTTATTCACTTATGGAAAATTAAAAAACACCATGTTACAAATTTTATTAAATTTTGGAGGGTTAAATCACTCGCAATGATCAAAATCCTAAAAGTTAGGGTTTAAAGCCACTATATAAGCTGAAACTAAAAAAAAATCATGTAACAACTAATAAATAGTTTCAAGACCATATAATGTTTGAAATATGTCTAACTAGTCCTTATAAAACTTTTTAATTCAATAATAAAGTATCTATAAATTTAGAGCACTTACAAACAAGGAATCTCAGCCTTTTTATATTGTATTCTGCTATCTAGGAATAGGGTAGGTAATGTTTCACTATATTTCAACATAAAAAGACTAAATAACATAAAATAAGGTTATCACCACATTTTATGACCATATTAAATCCTTATCTATCAATTTTTAAATCCAAAAACAAGATTTAATACAAAAGAACTCAATCTATAGAATTATGAGTTGTGGATTGTGTGTTTTCAATGAGTAAGATTTATAACTAAAATAGAACAAGACTAACTTAAATAAACTATATACTAAAACAATAGTATTCCATCTGTGTGTGTGTGTGTGTGTGTGTGTGTGTGTGTGTGTGTGTGTGTGTGTGTGTTACACTTCTAATTCTCTAAATAACTTAAGTGAATAAGGATCAAATGCTCAAATTATTCCTTGAATAGAATTGTGTGAATGTATACCCCATTGAGGGACTTGACTGTCTCCAAAAATAATGACTTCTTCCAACTCAATAATGTTCCATGTCTCAAATTAGAGATTATAATTTTATTATAACAAGATCAATAATCATTTAAAAAAAAGACTTACCACTTTGATCATCCAAGCACACCATGTGCTCTGTTCAACCATGCAAAATTTAATTACACATAGAATTCTCGTAACACATGCATTATTTTTTCAACAAATTTTATTTCCAATCTCCATCATTATTGAATATAATTTATGTTAAAAAACCAAAACTGAATTAAAAAACTCCTAAAAATATGCATAACTATTTCTTGGGATCTTTCCCACTGAGAGGTCATTTTGATTACAATACATTATTCTTGTTTTTACACAAGACCAATATAAGACCTTCACAAAAGATTAAAGAACATGTTATGGACCTATCTTAGTATAAAAACCACTTAAACATGTTTTGTGACACCTTAAAAACTTTACAAACATATGATAGTCCTTACAAAGGCTTGCAAGATTTAAATTTTCAAAAGAGGCTTTTTGGCAGGGAAAGCCAGAATTCAAATTTTGTGCATCTTTGGATTGCCTAAACTTCACCTAAGGACAAATTAGGACTTATAACACCTATGAGACACTCTAGAAACTATTTTAAGACAAAAATTAGTCCACTTTGGGGTCCTTATAGGATTCCCCTACATCATACTACCAAGTTGAAGAATGTTTGCCATAAGTGTTGACTTGGCATATGCTTATGTCCACTTGTAATGTACCTCCTTATAAAATTTATATACTATTAACTACCTCTCATATAGGTGAACATGTTCTTAGGCCCATAATTAGGCCTTCTCTAGTTTATATTCTTGAATGGTTTACCTGAACATGCAACAAACTTGTTAAAAAACCATAGCTACTATTATCTACTACTTGATTAGATGGTGCATTCCATTCTTCCACTTCTACAAACTGATCCACCATATGCTTACTTCCATTATGCAATTCTACTAAAAATTTGTAGTCTGTATCCTTCATCCATACTTATTTTTCTACCCACTCCATTTCATAGACAACTTATTCTTATTCTTTGCATGCCACATGCTTGTGTAGATTCTTAGTTTGTTATTGTACATCAACATCATAACTTCCCTCTATATCTTGCATATACAAAGACTGCATGTTCTTTTTCAACATCTCATTTTATTTATTTGATACTCTTACAAGATTTCATTCACTTTATTTTCCTTCATGGACCCATTACATATTATTCACCTCATTGGCATTTCTATCTTATTCTAAACTCTCCCTCAATATTTTGAGCTTGTCTACTAATCATATGAAATCAAAACTTGAAATCATTGTCAAGTGTTGGGATAAATTTACAAATAACTCATGTACATACTCACTTGAAAAAAATTGACTTGGAAAAGGTACATAATTCTCATCTTGGGCTACCACAATCTCCTTAGGGTGTTTATCCATCCTTGTATTTTCATCCTACTATACCAACTCTTTGTGGCCTATAATCAAAACTTTAGAATAGACACCAATAATCTGATCATCCTTCTTCAAAGCCAATAATGTTTTCTTGTTTCCCTTGTGTTCCAAAGAGTAATTGATCTTCACCCCGTCATTACTATTTGACCTATCAAACTACCAAGGCCTTCCTAGTATTACATGACCAACATCCATTGGGATGATATCACAAATGACCTGATCTTTACAAGTACGAATCTAAAAATCTACTAAACATTGTTCATTAACAATCACATGATAATCTTTTTGAAGCCAACAAATTTTTTAAGGTGCAAGGTGTGGTAATATTTTGAAGCCAAGCTTACTTAACATTTCATTAGGAACCAAATTATTTGTGTTCCTTGAATCTACAATCATCTTACAACATTTATAATGAAACTTACATGTTGTTCTAAAAACTATTTTCCATTGAGCAGGTTCTTTCTCCTTTAGTGGCTTCAACAATGTCCTTCTCATCAAGAGTGACTCTCCTTCTTCAAGTTATTCAAAATGTGAATTAGATCTTTCTTCTATAAGCTATACCACTTGATTTTTTATCTCACTTTTATGATTTTTTTCTTGTTTCTCCTCTAGACACTCCCAATATCCATGACCTACATATTTGTTCCATTCAAATAACTTTCTTTTGAATCTAGTAGTCCCTCTTCTTCTAGGTTCATATCCACCTCTATAATATGGCTTTCTACCTTTATAACCACCTAGTGGTTGTGTCTCATGTCTTTTTGCACTACTTTCACCTTATTCATATGAATTCTTACTTTCATACTCTACTCTTCCTCTCATTTGTTTTCCTCTTCCACTTGATTTCTATGTGTGCCTCTTTGACAACTTATCCTCAACTTTCAAGGCTACTTGATAAGATTATTCTACTATTTTCAAAATTATAATGTTGATATCATCTTTTATGGAAAAATTAAGGCCATTTAGGTACCTTGTTACCCTTTCATCATCATCTTCCAAGTGGCCTATTCTAATTATCAACCTATGAAATTTTTCTATATAGTCCTTCATTGAATGATATTTTTGTTTAAGATTTTGAAATATCCTAAACACATGAATGTGGTAGTCCTTAGGCATGAACTTTCCCTTCATCTTCATCACCATCTTATCCCATAATTGGATCTTTTCCTTACTTCTTTTCCTTCTTTCTTCCTAGATTCCATGCCACCATAAAGAAGCATGTCCTTTAAATCTTGTCACTATAAACTTGACTTTCTTGGTGTCATCCACTTCTTCATACTCAAAAGGTTTGTCTATGGTTGTTATATAATCCACCAATTCATCCACATTGAGATTGCTTTCATATATTGGCACATATAAATCTGGTTTTGAACCCATATTCATCATATATTTAATCAATATTTCTTCCACTTTATATTCACTTTCTTCATCCTCTTCTTCTCTAAGAGTTTCTTCTTCTCTGTCAGTTTCATTTTCAGCTATAACCCTTCTTCTTTGAGTTATCTCCATAGCTTTCATTCTTGCTTGCATATTCCTCATCTCTATGACCATATTTTCCATGTTATGATACATTATTCGAGATTTAGTAAGTTGTCTTTGTCTCCTATCCACCATTTTATCCCATAGTATTCCCAATCTATCCTCTGACCAACCTTATGCTCTGATACCATAAATGATGTAGAACTTTCCCTTAGCCTAAAAGTAGTCAGTATATTTATCAAAGGCCTTATCACATATTATTTTGAAATATATTATTTTCTATCTTATGAGTCCTTATCCTACTCATACAACATAATTAAAACTTTTTAAACCCTCAGTATTAGTTTTCACTTAGACTTCTTGACCAATTTCCACAAGCTTGTTATGCTTCTTACTAGCCATGTCTACCTATAAATGGACTTGTATAGAAAACATACAAGTATTTATGACTTGCCAAATATATTTTATTATTTTACCTATTAATACACACCTATGTGTCAATTTTTGGTGGCCTAATTATTTCCCTAGGTCCACTTTCTCACTTTAAGCCTACCCAATTAGGCCTCTTTTATCCCTTACACAAAATCACTCTCTATAAATCCATACACAAAATTACATACATATTTTTAAATTATTTATTGACTTACGAAACACAAAAAAACACTATATTAAAAATAATTGTGAATTTTGGAGGGTTAAATCACTCCTAATGATCAAAACCCTAAAAGTCAGGGTTTAAAGCCACTAAACAAGTTGAGACTGAAAAAAATTACATATAAAAACTAATCATTAGTTTTAAGACCATATGATGGTTATAATAGGTATATCTAGTCCTTATAAAATAAATTCATTCAATACTCAAGTCTCTATAACCTTCATAGCACTTACAAACAAGGAATATCAATCTTTTTATACTACATTATGCTATTTCCAAGGAATATCAATCTTTTTATACTATATTATGCTATTTGGGAATAGGGTAGGCAGGGTTTCACTAGCTTCCAACATCAAAAGACTCCATAGACTACAATAAGTTTATCACCACCTTATATGGCTATCTTATATCCTTCCCTATAAATTTTTGAATCCAAAAACAAGATTCAATACAAAACGAATCAGTCTACAAAGTTTTGAGTTGTGGACTGTGTGCTTTCAATGAACAAGATTTATAACTAAAATGGAACAAGACTAAACTACATCAACTATATTTTGAAAAAATATTATTCCATATATACATATTTTTGTTACACTTTTAATTCTCCACATAACTCAAGTGAATAAGAATCAAATGCTTAGATCATTCCTTGAACAAAACTGTGTGAATGTATACCCTATTGACAGACTTGACAATCTCCAAAAACAATGACTTCTTCCAACTCAATATTGTTCCCTATCTCAAATTAGATATTTTAATTTGATCATAACAAGATAAAAATCATTCAACAAAACTAATTACCACTTTGATCATCCAAGTACACCATGTGCTCTATTTAACCATGCAAAATTCAATTACACATAAAATTCTCATAACACAGGCATTCTTTTTTCAATAAAATTTATTTTCAAGCTCCATTCACTATCATCCTTAAATGGAATATGTGTTACAAAATAAAAACTGACTCCACAAACTCCTAAAAATATTTATAAATATTTCTTGGTCTATTTCCCTTTAAGAGGTCATTTTGATTACAATACATTATTCTTATTTTTACACAAGATGACCAATATAGGAACTTGACAAAAGATTAAAGAACATGTTATCAACCTATCCTAGTATAAAAACACCTTAAAATTTTTTTTTGACACCTTATAGCCTTTATAAACATATGAGATTCCTTACAAAGGCTTACAAGATTAAAATTTTCAAAAGAGGCCTTTTGGTGGGAAAAGCCAGAATTCAGATTTTGTGCATCTTTGGATTGCTTAAACTTTACCTAAGGATAACTTAGGACTTATAACACCTATGAGACACCCAAAAAACTATATTAATACAAAAATGGGTCCCCTTTGGGGTCCTTATTGGATACCCCTACATCAATAGAGAACCATACAATGCTTCCAAAACCATACAAAGTGTAATCTTAATGAAAAGAGTCTGCTAAAAATATAAGCAATCAATGAGTAAACATGAGAATAAAATACACATTGACACCTCCTCAACACCTAAACAAGTGGAAAATCCAAATGGGTGGCCCTCATAACCAAGTTTAAAGTGTTATACTTCCCTTATTGGAAAGAAGATCTTCTATATTCCATTGAGTACCTCCTTAAATGGGTCTTAGAGCATCTAGTTGCAACTGTTCCAATTATGATTTTTTGCCTCTTCTACTTTTATCACGGTAATTTAGTTTTACTATAGCTATTCATAATTTTAAATAAAGATAAGGATTTGCCATATTTTGGGAGTTTTATGGGTTAACAAGAGATATCATTAAAGGATGGAGGTGAAAAAAAATTCTTATCTTTACATAAGGATCAAAATAATAATTCCACCCTCTTTTGACCACCCAATGTTTTTTTTATATAAAGGAAGTTATATTGTAAAACACATCTCTATAGGTCCATTTGAGTCACTAAAACTTTTATTGATGCATTAGATCCATCCAATTATGCATATATTATGATATACATACCTTTTATATTGTAATATTTAACTTATAATTATAATTATAATTTATATCTAGGTTAGTTTGTTGCATTGGGTTGGCCAAACTATCACAAACCGATATTGTGGACCCTTAAGATACTAGATTATAGATTACTTTAATGTGTTTTGGATACCACATGAACTAATGAATGTTGATGTTGGTTCTATTTTAGATGGTTGTGATGTAAGGTACCTTGGGTAGTCATTGTGATACATTATGTCATGATTGAGATCGCATTGAGTTCATTATATTCTGAAATGCATACTTCCTACATTGGATTCATTTTATCCTCTTATATGCACATGTTTATTCAATTAGTTAAACTATTATATGCTATTTATATATCATGTTTTACTGGTTATAGTTTGACATTGTCTACTCTTGTAGTTATAGGATACATTCATAGGGTATGTTCAAGGTCATGGTTATCAGGACTAACCCTTACCCCTTTTCAACTGTAGATGATTATAATTGATTATTACTTACTACCTATTTATTATTTTTATATTATTATTATGATGATGACATAATTTAGCTACCACTGATGTCATATTTAGTGGATGCAGTTCAGTGGATTCTTAGAGGGACCAGCAGCAGATGCACATGCTATGCAGGTTCAAGTTATTTTCTACATGGGTTTGTAGATGTGGATGTGGCAGGTAATTTGGATGACAGGTTTTGCACTACAAGTTTTTTGGTGGGTAGTCTTCAGGGGTGATCTTGAAGAGGGATACAGAGCCAAGGGAACTAACTAGACGGTGTACAAGTACAGGTACAGTTGCAGCTGTTTATCTCCAAGTGGGAGATTGTTAGGGTGTGGAGCTAAAAGCTTCAACTGTTGCAAACATGGAGAGGTTGTTGAGTTCTAGAAGAACCGGCATCGGCAGCATGACCGACTTCGGTCATGACCAGTGTAGAAGGCAACCAGCGATGGCAGAAAGTCGGCAGAACCAAGCAAGCAGGGACCGGCGTCGGTCGCCTGTGTGTTCCAGAACTGTTCGTTGCACGAATAGTTAGTTTAGTGAACAGAGTGTTTGCATGTAAAGGCTATTTTGAGTATTGAGTTGCGTGTCTATTATTAGTAAAATAGAAGTCTAATTTATTGTTTAAGTCTGGGATCTATTTATAGACCCATTGGCATGTATTGTAAAGTGTGTTAGTGAAGAGAACAAAGTGTGTGTTCCTCCTAGTTCCATTATTGAGCTAGAAATGAAGGCAAGGAAGATCCTTCCATTATGAGTATGGTCTGTTGAATTGCAGGTTGCAGGTTCATGGGAGATCAACTTGAAGTACTATAGAGTGCTTGGTGTACTAGCAGGGTTATTACTAACTGGTTGGAGAGGTGAACACCAATTCTGTGTGTGAGTTGGTTGTTGGGACCTTTTTTTTGGTAGGAGAGTGTTTTGAAGAAGAATTACTGTACACTTGAGGTGTGGGAAGCCTCTGTAAGGTGGAAGAGTGTGGCGGTTCTTTATTGTATTCTTTTCTGTACAAGTATTAATATATAAGAGTGTATATTGTCTCTCATATTCTGTGTTATTGGTGAATTTTAGTTACTTGTATTTCTGGTATATTTCCACATGTTTAATTGCTTAAGTTTGGTAATCATATTGTGCTCTTTCTGAGGAGCAAGATCCTAACAACTGGTACCAGAGCACGTTTGTTGTTCTAAGGGTACCTGACAGAAGCTTTGATCGACTTAAGGGATTTGTCAATTATGGTCATTTATCGATATTTATATTTGGTTTGATTTTACAATTTTTGGAAATCATTATCATTTTAATGATTTTTATTACTTTTATTATTACCTTAAGTGAGTTGATGATGACTATTACCATTTTGATAGTTTCATACTTTTGTTAATCATTTTATTTAATGACTTTATTTCTTAATTATTCATTATCAATTTATATTCCATTACTTCATATTTATTTAAAAATTTGGTGAATTTATGTATTGTTATCATTTTTATATCTCAATAATATTTTTAATTATATTTATGAATGATTTTATTATTGTTTATTATTCAGGGACTGTGTTAAGGATTTGGGATTTTAGTTTGGCTTAAATTGATTTTATTATCATTAATTATTTTTACAACTTCCTTGAATTATATTTTACTATGGGGTTCATTATTATTATTAATCATGGATGGCTTGAATAAGGAACTAAATTTATTATTATTATTATTTCTATTATTTTATATATATATATATATATATATATATGCAAAGAAGAAATAAAATAATATTACATTTCCCTTTTTCTGCCACAAGCACGCCATCAAAGATAATATATATATATATATATATATATATATTATCTTTGATGGCGTGCTTGTGGCAGAAAAAGGGAAATGTAATATTATTTTATTTCTTCTTTGCCTTGTATGGCATGATTATATATATATATATATATATATATATATATATATATATATATATAATAACCTCCAGTCAAGGCTCCCTAGCATGCTATACAAGGCAAAGAAGAAATAAAATAATATTACATTTCCCTTTTTCTGCCACAAGCACGCCATCAAAGATAATATATATAAAGTAATATTATTTTATTTCTTCTTTGCCTTGAATGGCATGCTAGGGAGCCTTGACTGGAGGGTATATATATATATATATATATATATATATATATATATATATATATATATATATATATATATATATATATATATTTGGGATGGAATTTGGACTGATGCCAAGGAAGAGATTTTTTTAATGTTTCCTTATGGGGGATGGATAGAGCATTGACTAGGAGAATGAGATGCCAAGTATGATGTGTGGTAGGGTAGGAGTATGGCATTTTAGAGGATAAAAAAGGTGTAAGTTAGAGAGAGACTCAAACATGGGTATACATGTTTTTATTGGGTTTATAGTAGGGGTTGGGAAATGTGGATCAATGGTTGGAAGAGAAAAAGGAAAAATAGGGAGAAACATGGAAGGAGGAGGACACTTCAGGTCTCGGCCCTAGTGAGAGAGATGGAAAGATATATGTGAAGAGAACACATCTAAAAAAATTATGATCTATTCATTATGTTCTTATAACTGTTAAATTTATGCCTAAAATTTGTCAAGTAAATTCCTATTATTATAACTAGGTTGGTTATTTTTTTGTGGAATAAGTTAATTTGGGGAGGAGGCTATTTTTTTTTTTCATCTTCCTTGCATAAATATGTAACTAAATACCCTATTGTGTATTTATAGAGCTTACTTAATTTTGTCCATGCATTCAAATGAAGTTTCCATACCTTGATTATTTATCTATATTTGACATTGGTGGCTGTGGGTTATTTTGAAATAATTTAGGAATATTTATCTCTTATTTTCTTGTGTAACTATAATAAAAACCCTTTTGAATTCTGATTGATGGAAATAATTTCTATTTATACCTTTAAAACAAGTCACCATACCCTAAACTACAGTATCCCTTATTGAGAAACATTTTGGTATTATGCTAAAATGAAAGTGACAACCATTGGTTGAGTGGATTGATTTATGTGATGCAGTCAAATGATTTTAAGAGTGGTTATGATAGTTTCAAACCCATATCTAATTTTACCCTACTGGGTATGGTGCATTTTTATGATATGGATTGGTGAATTTCTCATTAAACTGTCATCTTGACATCATACCTCTTTTATGCATAATCCCCTTTTCAAATTCTAAGTTGTATTTCAATAAAAATTAATTTATCCATGAGGTTTGTAAAACATTATTTGCCCTATTGTGGGAGTGTGGATTTAGCTATTAGTGTAGGTTTTTATTTTTCCCTATTTATTAATTAAGGAAATTGTATTTCTTGTGCATACATGAAGTTTTCCTACATTTATGGGATAGGCTAGCTTATATGGAGGTGTGTGTCATAGATGTGTCATAGGTATCATAAGAATGTCATAAGTAACTCCCTTGATGGGAGTTACTTCTCTATTCTTAGCACCTTGGCACCACCTTTCATGGAAGAGTTACATTCTATTCTTGGGGTGCCTTGTCCACCTTTTATGGAGGAGTTACGTACTCTCCTATTTGTATTCCTCAGTTTGGCCATCTCATGCTAATCATATTTTGGTTTTCTCCATTTTGTCTTGTGTAATTTCTCTTATTGTGTTAATTTCAAATTGCTTTAGCATCTTTTGGTGTGCACTTGCTTCAACTAGTGTGATCATGTCTCCATTGCACTCGCATTATCCAGATTCTAGCAACAACTCCGATATGGTATCAGAGCCACTTCGGTAATCGTGTGTCTGATTATGGTATTTTGAAATTCTTACTTTGCTTTCTTAGTAGTTTTTTGTTTAACTCTGTTACATTTGATAGTTTTGGTAGAATTTTTTGAAAACTCATGCAAATCCATATGAAATTCTGTTAAAAAAAATTTACTTCTGTTGAGTTTCATTCTGCTTTGAAGGCATTGACTTCTACATTGAATTTGTACGGATTGTACGGATTTTCTCTATTTCAACACTGGTAAGCACTCTGCTCACCTAAGTTGTGCCTATGGGGGGCTGGTAAGTAGGCCGAACTAGTTTTTGTGCTTATAGACAAGCAAATCTCCAGCCATACGGATCAATAAATACATGGAAGATAACGTTGATTGTAGATAAAGATCTGCAGACTTGATGCACTTGGGCGCCAGTTTTTTGTGTGCAGGGAGGTTGCATAGTTTCTCTATCCTTCCCTGTGTCCTTTCCAGCCACGCCAAGCAGCAGCATGTGCCTCCAGTTCTGCCACGCCACTGTCCATCCATCAGGTCTGCAAGTTTCTTTTCAAGCAAAAACTGAACTGCACCTTTTTTTGTGAGAAAATTCTGCCAAGACTGTCCTTTTCTGAAAATGGCACTTTGTTTTTTCTTGTTTGGCGTCCCATGTGGACCCTCAATCACTTGGCATCCTTTTCTTACACCTGTGGCTTCTTTTTCTACACTTGTTTTGTCTCTTCTTTGGTAAAAACTAGCTGAAAGTGTTAAGTCTGCAGTCTATGTTGAAGTACTAAAATCTGCATTGCATTGGAAGAGTTGAAGGGTGCATGTTCATTGTTGAAGCCCTGATTTCATCATCTTAGCAGTGCCTATCAAGGCCTTAGACATCACACAACAACTATCTCCCTTTCTCTTATTAAAAAAAGTAAAAAAAAAACTAGCTGGAAATTCATTTTTGCCTTACTAGTTGTATTTTTTTACTAAAAGAGGAAGGTAAACTTGCTTTCACGCATACCGAGACAATCAGTTAAACTTTCTTTCACAAAAACCTTTTTTTTGGATTCTTCATTCCGTTCCAAATCCAATGAGTGGTTGTAATGCCACTTTCTCTCTCCATAACAGGCATTTTTTTAATGTTTTAGTGTTTTTTTTGCAAAAACACTAGTTTACGAGAAAATTGTAACTTTAAAATCTTGCAAACGGTAGCTCAGTTTTGGGTGCCATTTTTTGCAAAAGTACTTGTAATTTAATTTTCCACAGATTAGACTTATTATTTTTTAAAAATGCACTAGTTTATAAAGTGTCAAAATTTGGGTCTCCCGAGACGCATTTTCGGCTGAGTCCGACAGCCTGTTTGCTTTAGTCTTGCACTGATTGCTTTAAGACGCATTTTCAGCTGAGTCCAATGTCTTTTGAGAATTCAATAGCATATTTGGGGGGGGGGGGCTCAATATTTCTGGGGGGTGTGATTGTTTTTCACAACTTGCTTTCATTCTCCTTTTTGCATACATTCACAACTTGCAAGCAACACAACTTCACCTAATTTCAGCTAAAAATAGATTCTTTTCAACTTAAACCCCTAACACCCTTCAACTATCATGAATGGAAAGTTAAAATCTCAATCATTCTTAGAAGTAAAGGGTTGTATAGGATCACCATGGGTACAGAAGTAAAACCTAACACAGATGCTGAAAAACTTTAGTGGTACAACTATAGTGATGAAGCATTTAGATTACTGAGCTTGTCTGTGTCTCCAGAACTTCTCTTCCACTTAGAATTCTTTCAAACTCATAATGACATATGGGACACCTTTGAAAATTTGTTAGGGAAGCTTGATGAGATGAGAGGTCATGAGCTCGAAAACAAACTCATAAGTCTAAGTCTTAGTAACTTTGACACCCTATAGGACTTCTTCACTAAGTTTAAGGCCCTTAGATTGCAATTGAAAGAATGTGAGATAGAGAAGAAAGATGATCAACTTATTCTTTCTATTCTCGCAAAGTTAGGTCCAAGCTATTCAGTCTTTGTCTCCACTTTCCATGCCACAAAAAGTGCCCTTGGCACTACATGGAAAATGCCTTCTTTGGATTCATTCATTGCCGACTTGACTAGGGAGAAAGATAAGCTAATTCAAATGGGCACAATGAAGTCTAATCAACCCCAAGCTTTGATAGCTAAAAATGGTAAGGATAAGACTTCAACAAAGGACAAGAAGAAAAAGAACAAGGACCAAGAGAAGAAGAAAGAAAACACCAATCCTACCAAAAAAAACACTGAGACTTCATCTTCTAATGCTAAACCTAAGAAGGAGAAGGTTAAGTGTGCCTATTGTAAAAATACAAGGAATGATAAACACAAATACATGAAGAAATAAATAGATCACTTAACTCATCTTCTAGAGAAGAACAACATAGGTGTTCCTGAGTCCATCAAGCAAAATTCATCTACCCAAGATTCTACTAAGGCAAAAGGCAAGGGTAAGGAGAAAGAAAAGGGCAAGGCCCTTGTAGCTACAACAGCTTCTACATCTTCATGGGTCATCGACTCGGGTGCTTCTCACCACATGGGCTCTTCACTAGTTGATTTTTCATCTTTAGAGCCTTGTAGCATGACTTCAATTAGTTTGGGTGATGATACATCAGTTTCCATTGCAGGGAGAGGGTTAGTTGAAATGGAAAGAGTAACATTCAATAATGTTCTAAGTGTTCCTTCTCTTTCAACCAATCTCCTATCTGTATACCAAATCACTCACATTTGTCAGGGTATGAGAGTTGAGTTTTCACCAGATTCAGTGGCTATCAGGGAGTTGCATAGTGATACTACAATGGCAGTGGGTAGGGCAGATCACCAAGCTAGATTATACACCTTCTCACATTTTGCATCAGATTCTTCTCTAATAGCATTGCTGACTCATTCAGATGGAGTTAGCAAATTATGGCATGAGTAGTTTGGCCACCTTAACTACTGCTATCTTGAGCAACTTTGTAAAAATGACATGGTCATTGACTTGCCTCGTGTCCAATTCTCAAAAAGACTTTGTGAGGGGTGCTCCCTTGGGAAGCATCCCAAAGCAAAATTTGACAAAGGTAAAGCTTGGAGGGCTTCACAACCTTTAGAGTTAGTCCACAGTGATGTATCAGGACCCTTTCCCAAACCATCTTTCACAAGGGCCAAGTACATCCTCACTTTCATTGATGATTTCTCTAGGTACACTTGGATATATTTTCTCAAACAAAAGTCTGAAGTGTTTGAAAATTTTCTAGACTTCAAGGCTCTTGTTGATAAATAGTGTGAGAAATCCATCAAGGTTCTTCAAACTAATAATGGAGGGGAGTATGTCAACATCAAGTTTGAGTAGTTTTGCACCACAAAGGGGATTGATTTGCAGCACACATTCACCTATAGTTATTCATAGAATGGGGTTGCAGAACGTAAGAATAGGTCCTTGAAATAGATGTCTAGCTGTATGATTCACTCCAAATCCTTAGCACCAAAGTACTAGGCTGAAGCCATCAATTGTTCTTGCTACATTCAGAATAGGGTTCCTCACAAAGCTTTGAAAGGGATAACACCCTTTGAAGCTTGGCATAAAAGGAAACCTGATGTTGAGCACCTCAAAGTTTTTGAATACCTAGCCATGGCCCGCATTCCAAAGAAGAAACACAAAGCTATGGAACGTCAGTCCAAGCCTTGCATTTTTGTAGGATATTTAGATGGTATTAAGAGATATCGCCTTCTAGATCTAGTCACACATGATTTTTTCATTGAGAGAAGTGTCCATTTTTAGGAGAGTCTTAGAGACTCAACACTTGACACTTCTTCTCCCTCATCGGATCTACTTCTTCATGATGATTCCTCGTCAGATTCAGATCAACCACAATAGGTTCTTGAGCCAGAGTCATCTTCTTTTTCTTCAAGTTTAGACAGTGAGGATAGTGATGTAGATTCATCCATCTCTAGTTAGTCAGAGGATGAGGAGTTAGCACCTGACTCACCCACTTCTAGGCCACTTTGGGCCAAACAAACACTTGAGAGTACTGGCACTTGGGTAGGAGATCCCACAGATGATAGATGTACTAGGGGGATTTTCAGAGAGATCCACATGCCTTCTTTGCTACAGTTTCAGATCCATAGACTTTTCGAGAGGCATCGGGGGTACCTAAGTGGGATAATGATATGGAGGAAGAATATTCTTCCTTAGTCAAAAATCACACTTGGGATTTGACTTCACTTCCTAAGGGAAGAAAGATGGTTCGATGTAGGTGGATATATTGGACCAAGTTTGCATCAGATGGGTCGGTTGATAAGTATAAGGCACGATTGGTTGCCAAGGGTTTCTCACAGGTGGTAGGCATTGACTACTCAGAGACCTTTGTACCCATTGCAAAGATGACTTCTATCTGACTCACCTTGGCTATTGCCGCAACACATGGTTGGGATGTGCATCAGATGGATGTGAAGAGTGTCTTTCTTCATGGAGACCTTGAGGAGGAGATCTACATGGAGTAGCCACCAAGATTTATTCAAGATTCTTCCTTAATATGTAGATTTAGAAAATCTATCTATGGCCTCAAACAGGCCCCTTAGGTTTGGTATGCCAAGATGGATTCCTTCCTTCTCACAACGAGTTTCACTAGGTGCCATTCTAATCTCAATGTCTACTTCTTGCGACAGGATGATTCACTCTTGATTTTAGTTCTATATGTTGATGACCTTTTGATCACAAGGAGTTCTTCATCGGCTATTGCAGTGGTGAAGGCATCTCTTTAGGATAGATTTGACATGACAGACTTGGGTCTATTGCACTACTTCCTTGGCATCGATATCTCACAGTCAGATTCAAGGATTTCACTTGCACAGCCTAAGTATGCTCTTGACTTATTGGCTCAGTTTTACATGGCTGATTACAAGCCATCTCTGACTCCCTTTCTATCAAGATTCAAGCTTGAGACTGATTGTTCTTCACCATTGGTTGATGCCACTCGGTATCGATGACTTGTTGGTAGTCTCATCTACGTGACTCACACCAGGCCCGACATTTCATATACAGTGGGACTTGTCTCCAGATTCATGTAGGAACCTCATGAGCTGCATTGGAAAGTAGCTAAGAGAATCTTGCATTACATATAGGGTTCACATAGATACGGGATTCATTATAGATTTGACACAGAGGTTGACTTGGTTGGATATACAGATTTAGACTGGGCTGGTGATTCACAGACTCACAAGTCCACTTTTAGTTATAGTTTCTCTTTAGGTTCTAGTCCTATCAGTTGGTCTAGTAAGAAGTAGAATGATATTGCTATATCGTCCACAGAGGCAGAGTACAAGGGATCTGTTAATGCAACTACTAAGCCTACTTGGCTTCAAGGAATTTTTTTTGAGTTTGGCATTCCTATCAGGTATCCCACCATCATTTATTGTGACAACTAGAGTAGCATATAGATTTGCAATAATCTAGTTCAGTACCAACAGACCAAGCACATAGAGATTCACATGCATTTCATTCAAGAGCTTATTAATAGTCAAGGCATTGACTTGATATTTTACCAGTCGTCAGAGCAGGTTGCAGACATCTTCACCAAACCTTTCACCGAGAGCAAGTTTATTCATCTATGAGCTCTTCTTGGGGTGTGGTCCACATCTGTAGCAACATCATCTTCAGAGGGGGCCTTCTAGCCTCTTCTTTTCTTTCATGTCTCTCTTTTGGGGGGGGGAGTTTTTTCCTATGAGTTTTCTCCTTTTCTCTATCTTATGAGAGATTGCATTTGTACATGGGTACCTCATCAGGCCTAGTTGTTGAGACCCATTTTATATTTCCACACTGCCCATCTAAGCTACGCTTATGGAGGGGTATTAGTGTAGGTTTTTATTTTTCCCTATTTATTAATTAGGGAAATTGTATTTCTTGTGTATACATGGAGTTTTCCTACATTTGTAGGATAGGCTAGCTTATGTGGAGGTGTGTGTCATAGATGTGTCATAGGTGTCATAAGAATGTCATAAGTAACTCCCTTGATGAGAGTTACTTCTCTATTCTTAGCACCTTGGCACCACCTTTCATGGAGGAGTTACATTCTATTCTTGGGGTGCCTTGTCCACCTTTTGTGGAGGAGTTATGTACTCTCTTATTTGTATTCCTCACTTTGGCCATCTCATGTTAATTAGATTTTGGTTTTCTCCATTTTGTCTTGTGCAATTTCTCTTATTGTGTTAATTTCAAATTACTTTAGCATCTTGTGGTGTGCACTTGCTTCAACTAGTGTGATCACGTCTCCATTTCACTCGCATTATCCGGATTCTGGAAACAACTTCGATATTAGCAAATCAGGATGGTTATAGTTTGTAGTCTTGGTTTGCTATTTGTTTTACTTTGAATTGTTTGATTGGGAATTTATTATTATTCAATTTTGGATTTACTAAATTAATTGAGGGAATTCAATGTTGGCTACACCCAAATTGAGGTAATTCAATGT
The DNA here is from genome assembly GCA_037957365.1 of Torreya grandis. NCBI lineage: Eukaryota > Viridiplantae > Streptophyta > Pinopsida > Cupressales > Taxaceae > Torreya > Torreya grandis. Next base: position 334,308 of record JARHVA010008760.1, read on the forward strand.
TGGCTACACCCAAATATTTGAAAGCTAAAAATAAGTTTTAATCCTATTATTGATGGATATAGTTTTTCTTATTTTGACTCATTTGAGTAATTTGATTGTCATCAATGGAAACCCTTGTGTTTAATTATTTCATGCTGGAGTAATCCCTTGGGCTGAGTATTGGAACCTAGATAGACCCTCCACCTTATGAATTTGATATATATTAGACCATGATTTACATTATAAATAATCTTATATAAGGATCCAATGTATGTCCTAGACATTACTCAAGCCAACTGGTTTGATTAAGTGTTGTGATTTAGTGTTGATTGCATTATTCTCTTATCATTTTTGACTATTTTATAAGTCTTTATTGGTGGCTCAATATTATGTGTATACTTATTACCTTGCATGAGTACCTGGTTATCGAAATCCTCCACGAAACTGATGGTTGGGTTAGTAAGGACCACTGATGCTTGGGCTAATAGGGTTTGTTTTGAGGGGTGTCCCTCTTGCAGTGTTCATCTTCTTCATTATTGCACCTAGATTGCATATGGTGGATTATCTCTCATTGTGCTTGTTGACATATGATGTTGGCATGATGGATTGTGGTTGATTACCCATTTTATGTTGTAGTTCATCTTATTTCCTTATGTAAATTTGTAATATTAATTTGTTGGAAAAAGAACATTATTGGTTATGATGTTAACATTGGAGGCATTCTTGTTGATAGTTGATGGATCTTGTATAACTAACCAACTATATTTATTTTTTGGTGTGAACTTATAGTGGGATCTATTTACCATATGAGTAGCAGTTTTTTTAACATGCATTATGTGATATTTGATTGTATATGTTGTTGTATGTACATGAGTAAGGGATATACTTGATGATTTCAAGTAGGTAAAAAATAGAAAAATGTTATTATTAGAAAAACTAAAACTATAATGTCCTTAACCTTGAATTACATGGAAGTATGATGGTGTTTCCTTATGATTTAATGTTAGAAATAGTCATGTTGTTTAGTTGCTGAATTGTCTTGATGAACCTACCACTTGTACCCATGTATTTTAAGACTTAGAATATGGATTAAATAATTATGAATAGACATCTGAAACCATGTATGTACTTATATTAATTATTCATTTGGTAGTTAATAACACTATGCTGAAAATAATCAAGTGGTCATTTATATTTCTTGTCAAAGTTGATAGTTATGTTATTACTAGTTCATATTAGAGATGGCTGTTTACATTGTTACAAGTTGTGTTAAAAAAAAAAAGTCTTTTCTTTTACTATATTTTATGATATTATTGGGAAGATACGCCATTACAAACATGAAATATTTGTATATAGTGGTTGAATTTAATAAATTTGAATACATTACACCTATGGCTAGCATCCTGATTGAGTTGGGAACAAGTCATATTAGTTCTTGATGTTTTATCTTGTTATAACGTGTAAATTCTCCATGAAAATTTGGTGACGATCAATTATATGGCATAGAATCAATATAATATATTTAATGTCCTTGAACAAAAAAGATGATTCAAAGAGTGTACAAACATGTTTATTGTGGAAATAGTTATGATCTCCCATAACATGAATAATGGGAAATATTTTAATTATTGTATTGTTAACTAGATATTGATGATTAAGGCTTTTATTAGTTCAACTGATCTTGATGTAAACTTTATGGGCCATTGAAATAAAAATTGATTCTTAGTTACTCAATATTATTCCACTTAACTTAAAATGAATAGTAAGTGGACTTACCTAAAGAATTAATGAGACCTTGTTCCTTACAGTTCTTATACCATTTATTTGAATTGGTTGTAATAACATTTAAATGAGATTTCTATTTCTTAAGAAATGAAGTAAGATAGAATAATTATCTTTGTATGGAAACACACATTATGGATTATGGATTACCCTATTAATGGTCTTGTAATGACTTAAATATTTGGCATGCTTCTTAAAAGTCTAACAATTCATATGTTTATAATGCAACTCTTGATTAATGGAAGTTGGTTATATCGTTATTAATGCTTATATGATAATAGATAATCATTGGTTATATTGGATATATGTGTGCTTAAAATTAAAGCTTGTCCTTGTCATTGAATTCTTGGTATACCTTAGATGTGATCATTAAAACAATAAATGATCATATAGTTGGAATAAGGATTTACTAAGCTATCAAAAACTTAATGTCTACACTTGCTTATATGACCAAATTAGTCTACCTTGGTAATTACTTACTAAATCATAATCTTCCTTAATTGACACATAAGCTACTGCCTGAGACTATTTTATTAATAAAATATTGCATGGTCATACACATGCTATTTAGATGGTGTGAATACCTATGTTTTTACAATAACATGTTATGATAACTAATGGATAAATAAGTAACATTTAGGTGTAGACCCCTATGGTTGTCTTACAGGATGGTTATTTTTATATCATAAGAGTAATTGGTTTTCCATTGCTAATTGTATGATTTTTCATTAAGGGGGATCATGTGTGTTATGTCACCCACCTTGAATTTAGTATTTTGTATATCTTCTAGTTTAAATAAATACCATTCCTTATTCATGGAGTTACATCCCATTTGTGTGGCCTTTATCTATTAAGGGAACAAAGGAGTAATGTTTTCCTAAAGGACCTTGGATCATGATATGGTGATCTATGGGGGTAGGACAAGGAGTAGTCCTCATTGGGTTATTTTCCCAAAAGACTTTAGGACCCTTTTGCTCAAGTTGTGTTGGCTTTAAGAAAGGATTATAGATCTCCACTTGTCAATCTCATGAGGTTTTAAGGCTTACCTGATCATGTGGAGATATAGACCCTAATGTATGATCATTTGGACCCCATGATCAAGTATTGCACTCCTGTATTATATGGTCAGCTTACCTAGCAATTGACTAACTATGCATTCTTGGATGTGCTTAATTCCATTATGGTTCTTTATAGAATTATATTTTTTGGGATGATGGTTTTAGGTTGCTAGTACTTCCTATAGAGTTGTTAAGCTGCATTACACTACATTAAATTTTATACAATGGGGCATTTTATGTTATTTTGTGTATTCTAAAAGATAATTTTCAAAAAAAATTGGGGTTATTTTATAAAGTATCAGATCCTATGCTTTAAGAGTTTTGGATGAGTTTTGGAAAGTTGACCTCATTTTTAGCTTATTCTTGAAAAGTTGGTTGAGCTTTTATGTGGTTGTGCATACCCTTGTAATGGATTGTGTTTGCATAATGTACTTGGGTGGCTATAGATACACCTAGTGTAGATGTGCATCACCTTATGGAAGATTATTTTGCCATCATATATGCTTATGTCTTGTGATATTCAAATTCCACCTATATGTCTATGTTATCTCTCTAAGACTAAATTGAACCCTTGGATGATAGTGTGCATACTAAACCATGGTTAGAGTTATGTGCCTTATATGGAATTATATATGTCTCATTTGGTTGAGGAAGCTATGTTTTGACCATTATAAAATCACTTAGTCTCTTGCATTAATCAAGTAATTCCTTAATTAGTGTTTTTTTTATACAATCCTAAGGTACTAGAATTTCCTTTATTATGTAATGTTTGTGTGTATGTAGAAATTGATAAATTTTTGAAGGTAACCTTATGATTCTTACCCATAGATTTGGTTGGGTCAACCCTTCCCTCATTAGTTAAATTAGGGAAAGCATCACATGTCAATCATTGACTTGTATGAGAAAGTCAATAAAAAATTGGTGATTAGTGATTTGCCTTAGAATTGAGGAAATGATGTTCAATATCTATTATTATATTATATGGGTGAATCATCATTAGATTATTACAACATCTTGATCTCAAGAAGACCAATGGTTGAGCTCAAACCTGGAGAGTTGTGTAGGGTGAGGGTGTCGATTTTACTTGGGTAAGTAAGTGAGGATTTGGATCTCCACTTTGTGGGAGCATCTTGAGTTGTATTAAGAGATTGATATTATTTACGTTTTTGGTCTCTTTGGGTTAAATATAAGATCGTGTGGATTCATCATTACAAAGGGCTGAAAATAAATTAGCATGTGGGGATGTTTATTTCCTTTTTTGCATTCATAATGTTAGTTTGATCATATATATGTTTACATCAGTGATGGTTGTTTGACCATGGATAGGTTTATTTACATGAGTTGTCTTATTGGCCATGGTTATGCTATATCCATGGGGATTCTTAATTGATTATGGATGCATTATGCATCGATGAGGATGCCTAATTGAAAGCTTGGCTATGTTCTAATACTCATGGGATGCCTATTGTGACATATATATGTTGTACATCCATGAGAATGTGTATTTTGAGTTCAAATAAAGTTGTTGATTGTGGAAAATTGTAATTTCCATGGTATTATTATAGCATTCATCCTTTCCTTGGATAATTCCACCCTTTCCCAAAAGTGAGGTTGCATCAAGGCAAGCATTATTATTTAACATTTGACTTGTTGGATTAAGTTAACTAGAATAATAAGTGATGTAATCTTGTTACTGGAGTCATGATATAATGCCTTAGTGACCATTGATAGGTTTCATGGGTGAGCTATCCAATGATGTTGAGGTATAATATCTTGGGAGGTTCAAGGGTGTAGCTTGAGCCTGGAGGGTCTAGCAGGTGAGTCTGATTGACTTGCTTGGGCAAGATTAGAGAGTTTTAGGGACATGTTATTATTATCGATTAGTGTGAGCCATCTATCCATGATGTATAAACATTGTTGGTAAATTTTTTGGAACTCATGGAGATAGATTTTAGGCCTTGTTGGAACACAACCTTCCTAGAAATAAGGTGATAAAGATTTGAGATCCCTAGGACTAATTATGTGTATTATATGATAGTTATTTAGTATCAATTGGATGACATCTAGACATTAGGTGACATGATGGGAGTCATGGACCCTTGTGTTTCACCATTATGTGTGTTAATTATTATGATGTGAAATTACCTTGGCATATTTGTTAAAACACTTGAGTCACATATGTGTGGTCTCTTTCATGTGATTCCTCATTTTATGTAAAATTTTTGTGTCATGTAAATCAAAAATTTCATTAAGTGTATTAAATCATTTAAATTGGTATCTTTCAGACCCTATCTGTATGTAATAACTTTGTGGGTTTTTTATTTCTTCTTGATATCAAAATTGTTAAATGATAATTTTGCATACATGGTTATACATTGTTAACTATTGAATGTGTGAATAATGGAAAGTTACTCATGTAAGGGATTTTCCCACTCTTGAAAATAACCATGTGAACCTTATTTTAATCTATGGATTTTAATTAATGTATAAATATTTTATGTACATGTCTTGGAATAAATGTGATTTGTGGCATGTGAGAGTAAAATTATAACAAATAATAAATTTAAGTACAAATTTTAACTTACCTAGGGAAGGATTTATGCATTAAATGATTCTTAAGATATGATACATCTACATAGATGTTTTTTTCCCTAGAAAAGATAGATTACATGAAAATAATGGTTAATTATAACAATTAGTCAATGTCATATCAATGAAAAATATAGTAACTTAAAAAAAATACTTTGAGAATGAACATATGAATGAGTACATCTATTTTTATTTGAACCAATTTTACCAAAACATGGAAAACTATTATGATTATAAGTTCTTAGACAAGTGCTAGACATAACTAGTATTTATTTAGGAGTTAAAATAACCCAATGCAATTTTTTATAAATGAAATATAGAGATAGACCATTTTTGGTGCTCTTATTTTTCTCACAAAATTTTGATCAATCTTTTTTCTTCAATGTTGAAAACTGTTTTCTCAAAACATTTCTCAATCTTGAGAAATATTGAAATATCTAAACATATTCCTCCCATTTGAGTTGAAGGATTGAAAAACCTATTATTAAATAACTCATATTAAAACAAATATTTAAATGCATCATGTGTTATAAAATACATATCCAATGTTTTGAAAACTATTGAAAATTCATATAATCCACATGTATGCAACCACCATAAATATCATCATGTAAATCTCAATAGAAAATGTGTGTATAATAATATGAGGATGAAATACATGGGGATAAAAATTATGCCACAATGGATGATTTTAATGTGTAATATATGTATCATAGTAACAAATATGAGGGGATATTAAAGGGTATAATTCCATGAAGTACCAAAATAGGATATGGAAAAGTGGTAAGCACCCAATATAATAATTGTGCCCCTAATAGGGATAGATAAATAAATTAAGCATACACACATTAATATTCCTTGATATATGCATCGTAAATACCATGGAAACATAGGCAAAAATCATAGTAATACTAAAAGTAAAAAAAGTGTATGGTAAAGACCATGACTCCAATCATAGTATATACCTCATATGTATCATGGAACAATCATAACATATTACATATTATATTATAAAAATTATAAAAAAACTATATAATTATATATAGGAAGTCATCACACAAGCACATATGAGTCACAATACATGAAAACAATACATGACATTATAACTAGAGGATCCTATATGGACAAGGAGGAAAAAAACATTTACAATCAATACACTCAAACATGTACAATCATATATATTATAAGCAGTCAAATATATAATGGTATGTGGCATGTATTTTAACCAAGGTAATAATCATAATGTAACCACATAATATATATATCCATGAAAAATTCATGAGGTATGTACTATAATTATATGATAAAATCAATGTAAATAGGCTTAATATGATAAATGGAAATCAAGGAATATATCACCATATTTTTTGTTGTATAAAGATGTTCCTAAGGTGTAGGTTACCACCAATGTGGTCATGTCCCCCATTTTTTGGGAAATAAATAATCCATGTAGTATTTTAAATTAATATATTATATGGCATGTATAATTTGCATATCACCCACTCAAAGATATGTCATGAGAAACATGTTTGAAAAGCATGTGTGAAAAACCTCTAGTGTAGGAATATAAACATGTGTAAATACTAAAACGTGGTACTATATAATTGACAATTAATTTTTTTATCTACCTTCACTACCCATAATTTGTGTGCACATATATGTATCTTATATGTCATTATCTCACATATACATGATTTCTATGAGTCTAATACACTAGTTTTGATATCAATCACCTATACAAACCTTTTAGTCTATGTCAAACTAGGTAAATATCTTACTTAGACATCTAAAAATTATCGTATTCCAATTCATGTCTCCTATATACTAACATCAGGCTCAGATAACTTCATCACATAAAATGACCTAAGGATGACACTAGTGAACCTTACTTAGTAATGACTATTTTATAAAATAAAATTAATGGTAAGGGTCAAACCATTTTCATAGCATGTTGGTGCCTTTAGAAATTATCCAAATGGACTCATATAAATAAGATTAAAACCCACACTTATTACTAAAATTTTATTTGTCTATCAAGTATACATACATTATTTCACATTAATAAATTTTATCCTATTCTTTCCAAATCAAAAATATGTCACCAAGAGTAGTGATCAACCAACTCTAAAGCACACTAAGAAAATTTAAGAGTGAATGTTTTCAATTATCTAAATTTGTATTCAATGTGATTTTTTATATCAAAATATCACATTTTCATTCAAATTAAAAGTAAAAACTACACTTGGCATGAATGACCTCTTTGAAGTATTGGATATGTAATTAGAGATCAATCACAAATGGGGTGATTGGGGTTAGCTTTGTGCATTGCACTTCCTAGTTTTTTTATAGGTTTTCTAATATTCATAAGAATCCATAGGGTTTTGAGGAAAATGAGACTAATTTTGATTTTTTCACATAATTAGTCATTAGTATAATATAAAAATAAGCATAAAAAGTAGATAATACTAATTTTAGAGTCACATATTACCTACCAAGTCATCTAATGATATAAACATCCACCTGAATCAGTAATGCTAATATTTTCATCCCAGGATGAAATTAGTGACCCTGCATGCACATATAGTTAGTTGTAAATCTAAGAAATTCTTAGGCCTACTTATTTCTTAATACAATTGTTATAAGTATATCAAAGTAAGTTAGTGAATCAAAAAATATAATTATATTGATCTCTTTAGTGATTTCTATATTTATCGTATGCCACTTGTACAATTAGATTCAATATTATGCATTCATATTCATTCTTAATTGTCATAATTTTTTATTT